>CM076582.1:1258543286-1258822144 GCA_034641835.2 Pinus albicaulis | reverse complement strand
TTTGCAGAGAATTTAAACGTTGAACATTTGGATGTTGTTATGAGACTCTTTGTTTAGTCTCTAAATGGAGAGGCAAGGAAATGGTTTAAAGGGTTACCGAATGGTTCCATTAATGATTGGGATGCTCTGGAAAGACGTTTCATTGAGAGATGGGGCGAAGAAAGGGACCACGGTTATTCTTTGACAGAATTTAATGCAATCAAGAAGAAATTTGACGAAAATATGAATGATTTTGTTAAAAGATTTAACAAATTGTATAATAGTTTGCCTATTGAAATGAAACCCCCTCCTATTGGAGCAAGGGTTGTTTTTGATGGTGCGTTTGAACCAGAATTCAGTTTCACTCTAAGGGAAAGAAGGTCTCCTACGTTGGAACAGATTCAAACTGATGCTTTGGAGATTGAAGCTAACATGTCTGCTGCTGGTAAAGTTTCAGATAAAGGAAAGGCTAAAGAAGAAGCCTCAGCTCAAGATCAGAGAATTGAAGACATGTCTAAGGTCATAAAAAATCTTTCAAATAAATTGGTAAAGTTGGAAATAGATAGTAAGCCTGCAAGACAGAATAGAGGTGTTTTTAATCCCCAATTTAAAAAACAGCCCCTGCAAATTATACAAAGAGAAAGAAAAGATCAAGATCAGGTGCAAGCACCTTTGTACATCGAAGCAGCCCCATCCCGTTCAGCAGATGAAGATGACGAGAGAGAAGATGATGCCCGGATATCTGCTGTGTATATGGAAGATGATGAAACAGAAGAAGAAGTTGATGAAGAAGGGGAGAAGGAAGAGGAAGAAGCTGATCTCTCATTCGATCAAGAAGAGATGGATTATTACTGCAGACAATTCATAGACTTTATGCAATCTGAGTTGCATAAAAAGTATGATTTGAGGTCAAAAAAGAGGTTGAGGACGCAAGATAATGAAGAAAAGGAATCAGAAGTAGCACCTACTCCAATGGCGACTCCATTACAGAAAGGAAAGCAGCAAGCTGAAAATTCCCAGACGAAAGTTAAAGATTCTAACATTTTGGAGAAAGTGGTTATGGTTTCTAATCAGAATCTAAATTCCAAAAAAGATCAAGAAGAACCTGAAAAGTTGACAAAATCAAATCAAACTTTCAGCTTGTCGAAAGAGTTAGAAAAAGTGAAAATACAAGTACCTCTTCTTGAACTAATAAAAACGCCGGGTTACAAGAAAGATATCGCTGAATTTATCAATCTGTCTCAACCTGACGAAGTGAGCGATACAGTGAATCTGCAGGAAGAAAAGCTAGTGGTGACATTTGGACCTCATGTGGAAGAGGTAGATTCGTCTGTTCCTCCTTTTTATATATCTCTTCTCTTGCATGATTTCGTTTTGCACAATTGTATGCTAGATTCTGGCGCATCACACAATCTGATGCCGTTGAGTGTGATGAAGGAGTTAAATTTACAAATCACCAAGCCATACAGAGATCTTTATTCCTTTGACTCGAAGAGGGTTAAATGCGTAGGTCTTATTAAAGATATGGTTGTTTCATTGGCCCAAATCCCAGCCAAAAGTATTATGATGGATGTTGTAGTGGCAGATATTCCAGCCAGGTTTGGTATGTTATTATCTAGATCATGGGGGGCAAAGCTTGGAGGAGTTTTGAAACTGGACTTTACATATGCTATTATTCCTGTTTTCAATGGTGAAGAAAGAAGGTTGTATAGAGAGACTAGATTTCAAAAAACTGCTACCAAGAAAGATGCAAGTAATTCACCAATTTATGGCCAAGAGAAGGACGACCTATCTTGTTTCATGCTGCATGAGGATGCAGAATTTGCTGAAGAATCTCAAGGGAAGATCGATTCAGAAATTGTACATAAGGAACTACATTCAGATAAGCTGTGGAAGTGTTATTTTGATGGCGCGTTTTCCAAAGAAGGCACGGGAGCTGGTTTCATTTTTGTTTCTCCGGAAGGTAATCTGGTACCTTTTTCTTTCAAATTGGAGTTCGAATCCACTAATAATGTCGCAGAATATGAGGCATTAATTATTAGTTTGCAGACAGCTAAGCAGATGGGAATTAAATCTATGACTGTGTTTGGAGATTCAAAATTAATTATAAGACAGATCAAGAATTTATACCAAACCAAACATCCCAGGTTACGAGCATATCGGAATGAAGTATGGGATCTGATTGAAAATTATTTCAAAGCCTTCAATTTACAGTTTGTTCCAAGAGAAGAGAATAGACTGGCTGATTCTTTGGCTGTTGCAGCAAGTACATTCAAGCCTCCTATCAGCTTGAAACTAAGGTATGAAATAGAGATGAGACATAGACCTTCGATTCCTGACAATATTAAACATTGGCAGGTCTTCGAAGATGATGAGCAGATTAAATAGTTCCTGTTGATGACTGAAGATTTTGAAGATCATCAGATTGATTTGGAAAGTGATGAAGATGAATTGGCTGGTGAGACTCTTAAAAAGAAGATTGGTGGTCAAGAAATTATTCAATTGAAAGATAATATCTTGCCAAGAGGCCTAGTACCTCTCAAAAGACTGTTTGGGGCTAATGACATGGCCGTGAATCAAAAGAAAATGAATCAAGACGAGCAGGTGGAAGATTGCAACTTGGGTACTCAATTGGAGCCTAAAATGGTCAAATTGTTCAAAGGGATCCCGAAGGAATATAAGGAAAGGTACGTAGAGTTGTTCAAACAATTTAAAGATGTATTTGCTTGGTCGTATGATGATTTGAAAACATATGATAAGAGCATCATACAACACAAAATTCCACTCAAGGATGGAGTCAAGTCACATAAACAGAAGCTTAGGCAGATTAATCCTTTGTTGTTGGCCCCGATCGAAAAGGAAATAAAGAAATTGCTGCAAGCCAAGATAATCGTTCCACTTAGGTATTCAGATTGGGTTTCTAATCTTGTACCCGTCCGAAAGAAAAACAGAGAGATAAGGCTATGCGTAGATTTCAGGAATTTGAACAGGGCTTCATTAAAAGATAATTATCCTTTGCCGAAAATGGATTTTGTCCTACAGAAAGTGACCGGTGCTTATAGATTGTCTATGGTGGACGGGTTTTCAGGGTATAACCAGGTAGCTGTGGAGAAGGAAGATCAGAATAAAACCGCTTTCACTACGCCTTGGGGAACTTTCATGTACGCCAGAATGCCATTTGGCCTGATGAATGCAGGGGCCACATTCCAGAGAGTGATGGATATCGTGTTTGTGGGAGACGAGTTTGTGGTGGTTTATTTAGATGATGTCACAATTTTTTCGAAATCTGACGAGGAGCATTTACAACATTTGCAGAAAGCCTTCATGAAGTGCAGGAAGTTTGGATTATCATTGAATCCTAAAAAGTCTTTGTTTGCCCTGGAGGAGGGTAAATTACTTGGCCACATTGTTTCAAAGGAAGGAGTGAAGATTGATCCAGCGAGGGTCGAAGCCATTCAGTCAATTCCTCTGCCGTGAAGTAAGAAAGATATTCAGCGTTTTCTCGGAAAAATTAATTTTCTAAGGCGGTTTGTCCCTAATTATGCAGAAATAGTTAAAAAGATAACAGACATGTTAAAAAAGAACGCTGAGGTGAATTGGGACAAGGAAGCGAGGGAATCTTTTCAGAGAATCAAAGAGGCTTTAAAGGAAGCACATGTTCTAATTAGTCTAGACTATTTGAAACCGTTTCAAATTTTTTCATTTGCTTCCCCCTCAACTATTGCAGCCATGTTATTGCAGAGAAATGAAGAAAAGCAGGAACAACCAGTTGCATATTTCAGTAAAGTTCTCCGAGATGCAGAATTGAATTATAATATATTGGAGAAACAGGTGTACGCTCTGGTAAAATCACTGAAAGCTTTCAGAACTTATGTCCTTCATTCTCAGATCTTAGCGTACGTTCCCAATTCAGCTGTAAAAGACGTGTTAGTACAAAGCGATGTGGAAGGTAAGAGGGGAAAATGGATTGCCAAAATTCAAGAGTATGATTTGGATGTAAAACCAACCAAGTTGGTTAAAGGATTTGGATTGGCCAAATTATTGACAGAATCCAACTTTCAAGCGTTGGGAATCAATTTGCTGGCCCCTGTAGAAGAAGCCAATGGAGAAACGCTTGATAATCAATCCAAGACAGCAATTAAGTATAAATTTCTCTGTTCAGAATGGTATAAGGATATCGTACATTATTTATGCTTTCTTTCATGTCCCCCTTCAATTAATAGAGCTAAATACAGGGCTCTGAAACTTAAGGCTCAACCTTATGTCATAATCGACGCAAAGTTATATTGGAAGGATCCAGCTGGTATGTTGCTGTTATGCCTTACAGAGGAAGAAATTTCAGAAGTGATGAAAGAATATCATGAATGCTTATGTGGAGGGAATTACAGCTGGAAGGTAACTTCTCATAAAATATTCAAATCAGGTTTCTATTGGCCGACTGTATTTTCTGATGTTTACAAAACAGTCAAAAGTTGTCAAAAATGCCAATTATTTGCAGAGAAGAAAAAGCTAGCTCCATTACCTCTTCTCCCAGTTTTTATTGAAGAACCTTTTAGACAATGGGGGTTGGATTTCATTGGAGAAATCAATCCACCATCCAGTGGGCAGTTTAAGTGGATCCTTACTGCTACAGATTATTTTACAAAGTGGGTGGAGGCAATTCCCACCAGGAAAGCAAATGATTTGGTTGTTATGAAGTTTTTGGAAGAGAATATTTTTAGCAGGTTTGGATGCCCAATAAAGATTGTGACAGATAATGCCCAGGTTTTCAGTTCACTCAGGTTTATTAATTTTTGTCAAACGTACAATGTAATATTGTCGCATTCTACAACTTATCATCCGCAGGGAAATGAATTAGCAGAGTCCTCCAATAAAACATTGGTAAGAATTTTGAAGAAAACAATCAGTGAGAATCAAAAGAATTGGGATACGAAGTTAGTTTTTGCCTTGTGGGCAACAAGGATGACTGCAAGGAGGTCTACTGGCAAGTCTCCTTATGAGCTCGTATACGGCACTCAAGCTTTATTCCCCACACAATTGGTAAAACCTGTGATTTCTTTTCTCCAAGATGCACAAGCAGAACCAAATGCTATGATAAGGAGAATGAACAATGTGATGGAACTGAGTGAAAACAGAAATCAAGTTCGGGACAACTTGCTCACTTATCAGCAGAAGATGAAGGTAATATTTGATAGAAAAGCAAAGGAAGTTTTGTTTCAGAAAGGAGATTTAGTATTGAGATGGGATACACGAAGGGAAGATAAAGGAAAACACGGTAAATTTGATCCCTTGTGGTATGGCCCATTCAAAATTAATGAAGACAGAGGAAATAATACTTTCATGTTGGAAAATCTGGAAGGAGAAGTGCTGGATATGCCTGTGAATGGGCAATATCTCAAGCATTATTTCCGACATTAAGCAGTTGCTGGTTCATCATTGTATATATCCGGTGTGGTCATTGTACATTTTCATCAAGCAATATGTGACTCCATGCCCGAGGTGAAGGCACTAATCTGCAGGTTCTTAGTGTTTCATGGTAAAAATACTATCCCCAGGTGGAGCCAGATGTTGTGGATCATTTTCTACATATCCTTTTTATATTTCATTTTGAAATTTAAAAATGAAAAAATTAAAAAAAAAACAAATAAGAATTCGAAAATATGCTATAGTATGAAGTTTTAATACTTTAGCATAAAAAAGAGAGGAATGCATGTATTTCCGTTTTTATTTATATACATGAAACGGGCGTCAAATTTAGGTTGATATATATAGATATATATATATATATATATATATATATATATATATATATATATATATATATTAAGGTTAAAGGTCGAGCAGCTTTCCGAGCAGAAGTCGCAATCACACAGAGAAGCTCGTGGATATGCTATTGCGGGGGGTAAACTAGCCCGTCAGTTATCAAATCTTGACCCCCCGTAGTTGACTGGTTAGATCTTTGAAATCTGGTGATCAACGGTTCTGGTTAATTACGGGGGGTATGGATAGAACTTCTCCGCCATACTCATAGAACCCCCGCATGACGTCATCAACCGAGATGGAAGACAGCTGTCGTCCACTGCCAACTGTTTCTCCAAATCACTCCTGCATTTATTATGGTTTCCGTAGCCTATAAAAGGATTCTCCCGTTCCGTTTTGATTTATTTGTCTCTATTTTCCCTGTTTAACCGCGTCCCGCCACCTTTGCATTACTCATTCCCTCGCGAATTTCTTTCGAATTCCTGTCAGCCATCGCTAAGAAAACATCACTGTCCGGTTCATCAAGTCTCAGTCCCCTCCTAGATAGCGAGAAAGATGTTTGTGATACCGCGTCATCTGTCAACCATCCTCTCCTGCATTACCAAGTAACCCTGAACACTGACAAGTCCCCTGTGTTCTCTGCCATGAAAAGTTCAGGTGTGTTGTCTGCTTGTGTTCCAAAAACTCATTTCTTCCCCGAATTCATTTCTTGGTTAATTGCGTCCATGTACCCTGGCAAGTGTTTTGTTATGAATTCTCAGGGGGAAAATATCCTGCATGTTTCAACACAATTAATGCGTCAAGCATTATGTTTTCCAGAAGATGAGTCTCCATTGTAGTTTTCCGAAGATTCGTTGGTTCAGTATTTCGAGGAACTTTCAAATGAGGAGTTTACAACACCTCGTATGACTAGGAATACTCAAAGACAAATCTTACCTAAAACCCCCACATCACCTCCTAGCCACCCTTCACACTTCTTTAGTGATAGTGAGATTGAACCCCCTATAGGAGAGCCTTTTGAATACTTTGAGGATCATATTGGGGAAGAAGAAGAAGACCTTTTTTCAACTGAGGGACCTGCTTCACCTATCTCAACCATGGCTAGGATCTAGAGAACCTTTCCCATCAAAGAGGTAGATGGGGAAACTAAGATGAAAAACATCTCTTCCACACTTCCATGGACTTACCTCTGAGGACCCTAACACATTCATGTTTGAATTTTTCGTTGTTTTTAGGACTTATGACTATGTTGGCAATATGATGCAGAGTGTTGTCCTTGATGGCAACCCACTGAATAAAGATGAAGACATGAGACAGTTGACATGTGTTTTCCTTGATGGCAAACCACCTGATGAATTTTGTCTTGACCTGATGGACTTGGTAAATGATGTAAATCTGATATGAAATTATTTTTGTTAGCAATATGATGCTGAGTGTTGTCCTTGAATGAAAACCCACTTGATGAAGATGATGACAACTTAATTGATGAAGTTGTGCTTGATAGAATATGTCTTGATGAACTAAATCTGATGTATCTACAGTGAGTACAGAAGGAAATGAAGAAAGGAATTCAACATGTGCTAAATCTATGGTGAAAAGAGTATGTCTCAAGGCATACGCAGATCTGTCTAGGAGAAGTCGTGTATGCACGCGGGAAACAACGTTCCAAGTCGCGTATGGGAAAAAGCGCTCATAAAGTGCAAAACCAAGGGTAACCACCATGGTATTGACCCATTGTATTGGGCAATGATTCATCTAAATGACCCCGTCTAGGAATACCATCGGAAGTAATGAGGTTTTGGCTCATGGTATTGAAAAAGTGTAAACCTATATAAAGAGAATAAATTCATTGTGCAAATAATGAGTGTGGGAGAAAGATGTCTGAGCTTGAATGAATACTTCTCTATGAAGTATATCTGTATGGAAAGGGTAAATGTTTGATGATAGATCTGAATCTATGATGCACCTATGAAGAAATGATGAAGCGGGATATCTAGATCTGAAATGTATCTGTATTTGCTAGATCTATTTATGGAATGATTAGATCTGAGATATGGCGAACATCTGTCTGAAGTAAAGGGTTAAATCTATGTGATGTATCTGTTCTGAAGAATTGCAATGACCTAAATGTCTGAAGAACCATACGCTAGTTCACCGCAGAGGAAGCGCGTATATACACGTCTTCGCTGAAGAGAAAGCGCGTATGCGCAATGAAATTAACTTTGTAATATGTACAAAAGTATACACTGGTTTATGTGAACGGAAGCACGTATATACGCGACATCAGTGAAAGGAAAGCGCGTATGCAAACTAGGGTTTGCTGAAGTCTGTGGTAAGAAAAGTCTGATCTGTTCTGCTGGTTTACAGATATCTGTCAGTAAGTTATATTTATCAGTTTCATGTTTGACTGTGCTTAAAAGTATGGAGTGGGTCCAGTCTGAAAATATGATGAAACGAGGCCTGCAAGTTGTGCTCTATTGAAGTTGTTTGGATCCAGTGTGAAAATTGATGAAACGTGGTCCATAGAGTTGCTGAGGGTTGTAGCCTTCAGTCAGGGGGTCGTAGCTCCCTTCCAGGTGAGGCTGGTAAACGAGATCAGGGGGTCGTAGCTCCCTTCCAGGAGAGGCCCGTCAGCTTGAGTGGGGGGTTGGGCTCCCTTCCGGAGAGGTGGTAAACGGCGCGAGTGGGTGTACGCGTGTTGGTAGAGATCTGCTGACACATATGTTGTAAGATGTTTTCTCTATAATAAAATATTGAAGGCCGAGCAACTACAGCGGTGGTTTTCTCCCGATTTGGGTTTCCACCTAAAAATCCTGGTGTTCATGTGTGATGCTTTGTGTGATGGCTTATTCTGTTCTTACTGCACATGTTTACTGTTAACTTAACATCGGATGAATGAATATTGCAAAGAACTAAGTCAATAAATACTGCATATTTAGATCTCTGCTAATACGCGAGTTGTATGAAGGATATCCGCGTGTATACGCGAGTTTACTAAAGGAAAGTAGCGTATGGGTTTTAGAGCATGGAAAAGTAAAAAGTTTTAGTTTGCCCTAAATACTGATTCACCCCCCTCTCGGTATTTTCCCCCATGATTGGTATCGAGCGGGTTCTTTTGGAAACGATCGCTTGAAGGAGATCCGTCGCAATGGGAAGTCATGAAGGAGTAATTTCTATAAAGCCACCTCTATTCAATGGAAGCAATCTGATATTCTGGAAGGTACGAACAAAAGCATATCTGCAAAGTCTTGGTGCAGATGTATGGGCAAGAAGAAGTTTATCAATACCCGACAAGTATTCCTATTGATGCAGTAGAAAGGAAGAAGTATGAAATCAATGCCAAAGTAGTGAATGTATTATTAGGAAGCATGTCTGAATCATAATTTGCTAAAGTGATGCAGCTACATTCAGCAAAAGAAATATGGGACAAAATCATTCTGAGCTATGAAGGAGATACAAAGGTAAAAATTGCAAAACTCCAAACTCTTAGAATCGAATATGAAAATTTGAAGATGCATAGTGATGAAAGTGTTGCCAGTTTCTTTCTTCGTCTAGATGATATTGTAAATCGGATGAGAAATTTGGGTGAAACCATAACCGATACTACTCTAGTGGAAAAAGTCTTAAGATCCTTGACTTCAAAATTTGACTCTAAAGTTTCAGCTATTGAAGAAAGGCAAGATCTGCAAACTCTTACTATTGTTCAATTACATGGTATTCTGATTGCTTTTGAAATGAGACAAGGAGGTCCTTCTCAAATCAAAGAAGCTGCTTTTAAGGCGTCTGCAAAAGGAAAAGAAAAGGAAGTTGTCAAAGAATCCAACTATATATCCGAAGAAGAAGAAGCGAATTTTGTGAGAAAACTCCAACTAGGTACTGGAAGATTCAAAGGTAAACTTCCCTTCAAATGTTTTGATTGTGGAAGAGTTGGTCACTATGCTACTAAATGTCCTTATAGAGATAAATATGGTAAAGGGAAACAATTTGAAAAAATGAAGAGTTATTATGCAAATGAAGATGATGATGAAGTGTCCAGTGAAGATGAAGAAGATTTTGACCAAGCTCTACAAGTGCTCATGGCAAAGAAGCAAAAGAAGAAGGCTACTTAAGGAAAGGAGATACCTCAGAAATCATGTATAGCAGAAAGTGAAGAAGATGAAATAGGTATTGATCGTTGTTCTTGTATTTCACTTACCTGTATATGCAAAGGCAAATATAGTGAAAGTAACAGTATGGATCTAGAAGAAGATTTCAAGATTAAAGTTGAAGATCAGCAAACATCATCTAAGGAGAGTGAAAGTCTAGAAGCAAATGATGGAAGTAATGATTGGTATCAATTTGAAAGGAAGGAATCTATCTACAAAGATGTGATCTCTAGGATGAATGAAAAGATAGAAACACTAAATGGACAGATAGACAAATATCAAGGATTGTACGCTTATGCAACCAATCAAGGTGAAAATCTTGAAGCAGAAATCGTCTCTCTCAAAGAAGATCTGGAAAAATCAAATAAGAAGAATGCGGGAATTAATTATGTAAACATATCTACGAAAGTAAATCTCGAAGAATCGAATAAGAAGAATAAATAACCTCTGTCATTTGAAAAGGAAGGACGTGAAGCAGAAATCATCTCGCTCAAAACAGATCTAGAAAAATCAAATAAGAAGAATGAAGAAATTTTACAAATCTTTGAAGAGCAAGAAAATGGGTTGAAAGAAGAGATCTTAAATTTGAATGATCAAGTAGAAGAAGGAAAAAGGGTTGAAGAAAGCATGATGAAGCAATGCCAAAAATTGGAGGTTGAGGTAAACATTCTCGAAGGTAAATTAGAAGAAAAGGATAAACTCTTGAGGTTTCAAGATAGTACTAAGATTCTTGACAATATTCTTAGTAGTCAAAGGTCTCCTTCTGTTAAACATGGTCTTGGTTTCCATGAAACTGTTAAAGGAGAATCTGGCTCACAAGGAAGTGCCAAAAATTCAGAGGATGTCAATGCAAAACCTGAAGTGTTGAAAGAGACAAAAGCTCAACCAGCAATCATGAATTCTCAAAGGAATTCATTCAAGAATGTTGAATGTTTTAAATGTCATAATTATGGACATGTTGCAGCAAATTGCAGGAGCAGATCATTTCAGCCTCAAACAAATAGTTCCTACACAGAAAGGTACTCTGGTTTCTTCAAGGGATATTGTTTTTCATGTAACAAGTATGGACACAAAGCAGCTGATTGTAAAAGGAGGAAGATTAGAAATACTCATTATGATTCTTATGCTTATTTCTCTGGACACATGAGATGTTATTCTTGTAACAAGTATGGACATGTAGAAAAGGAATGCAGGTTGAACAGATCTAAGAAAGTGGACAATTTTCAACACACAGTTAGGAAGTTCAAGAAAATTTGGAAAAAGAAGGAGGACCAATCAGAAACGTAGGGAATCTGACCCTACTGCAGTCATCCGCTTCTAAAGCTTACTTCTCTTATTGACTGCAGAAATGATGTGGGATACATTATGAGATTTAGTAATGTATCGTCACAGGGGGAGCAATGTATGATGACTCTCATGGTTGATTTGATTATTCTGGTTTTATGTATTTCTGACAGAGCATCTGATATGAAGAAGACAGGTACAAGAAGGACAAATTCAGGGAGATGAAGGAATGTGAAAAATTTATATGCTTCACTTTCCATACACAGGTTCTATTAACAAAAGTCACGTATACACGTGAGTTCCAGCAGACACAGTCACGTATGCATTGATGATAAGAGAATTTATATGATAGTTGAAGATCTGGAGCAGAGGTTCAGGGGGAGCATCAGTCTGATTGTTAATAACTGTATTATTGACTCAGTATCAGCTTAGTTTCTCAGTTCTAAATTATGATGATATGATACTTGGTTTCTTATGTTGAAGATTATGGATGAGTCCTATTTGCTTTTTGATGAAGAGTATTCATTGCTGAGATGAAAGTCTTATAATTCGGAGATAAGGATAGTTCCTGCAGAGATTGTTGCTGATGACTTGCTGATGAACGTATTCAAGTTGCACAAGTTAAGGAGGAGCACTGGTTCAGGGGGAGCAGTAGGTTGAATACTAATGATTGCATTGTTGGCACTATGACTACTTATTCTTGGTTATTGTGATACTCATGCTCAAATGATGATGACTTGGTACATGGTTTATTGTGATGAGATTTTGAGCCCTGTCTGCTGAAAAGTATCTTTTGTGCTCACACATGGATGGGTTGGAAGTCGTTTTATTCAGAAATAAGAATAGATCATGCAGAGTTTGTTACTATGGTTGAGATCTTTTCGCTACATTTATTACATCATGTTAAATCTTGAAGATCTTCATGATATTGGACCACATGGATGATTTCTTGACACATATTTGAAAACGTTGTTCTGGTATGATAATTTCTCTTGGAAAGAATGTATTGAAGCTGCAAAGAATCTGAAGGCTTGGTTACCAATGTGCTTATGCTACAACCCTTGGATGACGCTTGAAGACACAACTACATTTAGATCTATAAACAAACAACTACGCTGCAGCTCCTAAAGAAGAAAAACAAACAACAAAGGAAGATGATGGTGACTTATGGCCTTCTACATCAAATAGAAATGATATAAACAGTGGATCCAATGAAGAACCTGAAAATGATCTATCTGAAAAAGCTCCATCCAGATATGTTCAAAAGAATCATCCTAAATCTCAAATTTTGGGAGACAAGGAATCGGGTGTACGAACGAGGAGAACTCTGGTGGGATCTTCTAGTCATCTGGCACTTCTATCCACAATTGAACCACACAATGTCAATCAAGCTAGCAAAGATGAATTTTGGAAGCAAGCCATGGATGAAGAGCTTGATCAAATTGAAAATAATGACACTTGGGAATTGGTACCAAGACCACATGATAAAAATGTCATTGGAACTAAATGGATTTTCAAGAACAAGTTGAATGAGAATGGGGATGTTGTAAGAAACAAAGCTAGATTGGTCTGCAAAGGGTACACTCAACAAGAAGGTATAGACTTTGAAGAAACTTTTGCTCCCGTAGCTAGACTTGAAGCCATAAGAATGTTTCTTGCTTTTTCAAGTTCTCAACAAATCAAAGTCTATCAAATGGATGTTAAATCTGCATTTCTCAATGGTGATCTAGAAGAAGAAGTTTATATAGAACAACCAGAAGGATTCATTTTGGGAAATGATGAAAATCTTGTTTGTAGACTTAAAAGGCTCTATATGGTCTCAAACAAGCTCCAAGGGCATGGTATTATCGTCTTGACAAATATCTTCATCAACAAGGATTTTCAAAGGGGTCTGCTGATAGCAACTTATACACAAAAAATGAAAATGATAAACTATTGATTGTGGTTGTATATGTTGATGATATCATTTTTGGGAGTAACGAAGAATCTATGAGTCAAAAATTTGCTTCTGTCATGCAGCAAGAATTTGAAATGTCCTTACTTGGGGAACTAACATTCTTTCTTGGCTTACAAGTGCATCAAACTACAGATGGTATATTCCTATCACAAGAAAAATATATTAAGCAAATTCTGAGGAAATATGGCATGGAAGAATGCAAACCTGTAAGTACACCAATGATAACCGGATGCAATCTCAGTTCTCATGATGATTCTCCCACGGTGAATCAACCAGAATACAGATCAATGATAGGAAGTCTAATTTATCTCACTGGGACTAGACCAGACATTATGCATGCAGTTGGGATTGTTGGACGATTCCAAGCTAATCCAAAAGAGTCTCACCTTCAGGCTGCCAAAAGAATATTCAAATATCTACAAGGAACTAAAGACTTTGGTCTATGGTATCCAAAGAATGCTGATCTTACTCTTCATGCTTACACTGATGCAGATTGGGCTGGAAGTGTTGATGATCGGAAAAGCACTAGTGGTGGTGCATTCTATATGGGACCCCGGTTAGTATCTTGGTTCAGCAAGAAGCAAAATTCTATTGCCTTATCTACAGCAGAAGCAGAATATGTGGCCGCCGCATCTTGTTGCACTCAACTCCTTTGGATGATGCAAACCTTACAAGATTTTCAAATCAAATGTACACCTCCTGTTCCCATTAAGTGTGACAATACAAGTGCCATCAGTATTTCAAAGAATCATGTTATGCATTCGAAGACCAAGCACATTCCCATCAAGTATCACTTCTTACGCGAACAAGTGCTTGAGCAAAAGGTGAAGTTGGAGTATGTTCCCTCCAAAGAACAAGTTGCTGATATTTTTACCAAACCTCTGCCCAGGGAAGCGTTCGAGTATCTAAGACAGAAGTTGGGAGTGTTCTCTGCCAGTCAAAAGAACAAATCTGCTTAAATTTAGAAGATGGCGTTGGATACGCGGGTTTCCTGAAACACGGTCGCGTATATACGCGAGTTCATGCACAGAAAATCACGTATGTCTGATTGCTGACAATTTCTGTTTGGAGTCAGCTCTCTTCAGCACAGCTGCAGTGCTGTTTGGTATCTCTGATACTGTTTGGTATCTCTGGTGGTGTTCCAGTTCTCATAATTCTATTTCTAATGTTTTGATAAAGATGCCTTGATGATTTGTTGGTAAAAGTGTTCAGGATGCACAAACTAAGGGGGAGCCTTAGTCATATGGAAAGGTTGCTTGGATGCACAGATTCAGGGGGAGCATTAGCTTTGCTGAGTATAATGCATTTTTGGCATTATGATGGTTCTGAAATATGTTCTCTTTCTTGAGGAATTTCTGGTGTTGGTCTTAAAGTTATATTTGTAGTTTGATGAAAAGGCCATGTAGAGATCCATGATGTAAAATTGTAATATTCAGTCTTGTAAGGACTTGATAAATTTGTAAACCCACTTGGTTGGGTAGCTGAGTCAAATTTTGTAAACCCACTTGGTTGGGTAACTGAGTCAAATTTGTAAACCCACTTGGTTGGGTAGTTGAGTCTCATATGTAAATCCACTTGGATGGATCTTTGATGTAAGTATGAGTCATTGGTGATAGGAAATTCATAGAGTCATGTACTCCATTGGAAAATATGTTTGAAGATTCAGCATGAACTCAGGGGGAGCTTGGTCACTTCAGTATATATCAGATCTACAGAACGCTTCTTCCACATGAGGAGAAAAGGGGGAGAGTATGTTGATTTTTGATCCGCCCTTTGCCCTTGATGTCAAAGGGGAGACTGACATGGTGTTTGAATGAAGAGAAAGAATGGTGTCAAAAATGGAGAGAGTGACATGGTGTCATTGTATTCTCAATGTACCTATCTATTGTGGTAACCAAACACCATCATGGTTGCCATCAAGTCCAAAGGGGGAGATTGTTGGCAATATGATGCAGAGTGTTGTCCTTGATGGCAACCCACTGAATGAATATGAAGACATGAGACAGTTGACATGTGTTGTCCTTGATGGCAAACCACCTGATGAAGTTTGTCTTACCTGATGGACTTGGTAAATGATGTAAATCTGATATGAAATGATGTTTGTTAGCAATATGATGCTGAGTGTTGTCCTTGAATGACAACCCACTTGATGAAGATGATGACAACTTACTTGATGAAGTTGTGCTTGATAGAATATGTCTTGATGAACTAAATCTGATGTATCTATAGTGAGTATAGAAAGCAATGAAGAAAGGAATTTAGCATGTGCTAAATCTATGGTGAAAAGAGTATGTCTCAAGGCATATGCGGATCTGTCTAGGAGAAGTCACGTATGCACGTGGGAAACAACATTCCAAGTTGCGTATGGGCAAAAGCGCTCATAAAGTGCAAAACCAGGGGTAACGACCATGGTATTGACCCATTGTATTGGGCAATGATTCATCTAAATGACCCCGTCTAGGAATACCATCGGAAGTAATGAGGTTTTGGCTCATGGTATTGAAAAAGTGTAAACCTATATAAAGAGAATAAATTCATTGTGCAAATAATGAGTGTGGGAGCAAGATGTCTGAGCTTGAATGAATACTTCTCTATGAAGTATATCTGTATGGAAAGGGTAAAGGTTTGATGATAGATTTGAATCTATGATGCACCTGTGAAGAAATGATGAAGCGGGATATCTAGATCTGAAATGTATCTGTATTTGCTAGATCTGTTTATGGAATGATTAGATCTGAGATATGGCGAACATCTGTCTGAAGTAAAGGGTTAAATATGTGTGATGTATCTGTTCTGAAGAATTGCAATGACCTAAATATCTGAAGAACCATACGCTAGTTTTCCACAGAGGAAGCGCGTATATATGCGTCTTAGCTGAAGAAAAAGCGCGTATGCGCAATGAAATTAGCTCTATAATATGTACAGAAGTATACGCTTGTTTATGTGAACGGAAGCGCGTATATACGCGACATCAGTGAAAGGAAAGCGCGTATGAAAACTAGGGTTTGCTGAAGTCTATGGTAAGAAAAGTCTGATATGTTCTGCTGGTTTACAGATATCTGTCAGTGAGTTATATGTATCAGTTTCATGTTTGACTGTGCTTAAAAGTATGGAGTGGGTCCAGTCTGAAAATATGATGAAACGTGGCCTGCAAGTTGTGTCCTAAAGGAAGCTTTGGATCCAGTGTGAAAATTGATGAAACGTGGTCCATAGAGGTGTTGAGGGTTGTAGCCTTCAGTCAGGGGGTCGTAGCTCCCTTCCAGGTGAGGCTGGTAAACGAGATCAGGGGGTCGTAGCTCCCTTCCAGGAGAGGCTTCTAAACGAGTCAGGGGGTTGGAGCTCCCTTCCAGGAGAGGCTGGTAAACGAGCGCAAGTGGGTACTTGCGTGCTGGTAGGAGTCTGCACCAGCACATATGTTGTAATATGTTTTCTCTATAATAAAATATTGAAGGCTGAGCAACTGCAACGGTGGTTTTCTCCCGACTTGGGTTTCCACCTAAAAATCCTGGTGTTCATGTGTGATGCTTTGTGTGATGGTTTATTATGTTGTTACTGCACATGTTTACTGATAACTTAACATCAGATGAATGAATATTGCAAAGAACTAAGTTAATAAATATCTGCATATTTAGATCTCTGCTAATACGCGAGTTGTATGAAGGATATCCGCATGTATACACGAGTTTACTAAAGGAAAGTAGCATATGGGTTTTAGAGCATGGAAAAGTAAAAAGTTTTAGTTTTCCCTAAATACTCCATTTCCACCGCCCCCCCCCCCCTCTCAGTATTTTTCCCAACAGACTACACCTTTGATTATCAAAATTTGAAGCTATTCCCATCCACCCTCAAGGATGCAGCCTTTCGCTGGTTCATGGGTCTGCCTGGGGACAACATCACTACCTGGGCACAGATGGAAGATACCTTCAACAATAAGTACGGAGACTATGGTAGGTCCAAGGAAACTAAGGATGAGATATTTAGGATGACTCTAGGGCCTGATGAATCCCTAGAGGACTATGAAGAGAGGTTCCAATTTAAACTATAAGAGAGCCAAATGTACTCTTGATCCTGCATCACTTAAAATTGTACTTCTTAGAGGGATCAGAGACGAGATGATAGAAACCTTGAATATGCTATCATGAGGAGATATCTTCCAAATGCATTATGAGACAATCAAAAATGTCTTCTAGAACCATTATAGGGCATTTAGGAAGAAGGGAAGAGCCAGCCAGAGTACATCCAATACCCCTTCGTCTTCCACCTCCACCAAACATGAGATTGGAAAAATGCTAGAGAACTTCAAGAGTGACATTATACACACCTTTGCTTTTCAAATGGACATAATTCAGGTCAATAGGAAGCAAGAGGAAGCAAAGAGACCACTGGCCATATTTTTTCCTAGATGTACCCAAAAGAACCTAAGAAATGAATTTCCATTGAATGTCATAAAGGTTTGCTTAGTCTATGAAGAGAATCATGCCATAGAAAAGTGTCCCTCCTTACCTGAACTTAAGGTTGTATATCAAGGTGGGGAAGCAAAGCTAGAGCAACTCTGTTTCATCAACTAGAGAAAGCCTCAAGGCCCTCATCCATATCAACAAGGTATGCAAGGTGCACATTACTCTTACTATCACAATAATCAGAGTGTACCCATGAAACCTTGGTACACCCCCACACCTCCATCTTGGTCTACACCTCCTACTTGGCCTTACAACCCTTTATACCATTCTCAGCCAATAAACCAACCATTCCAGCAGTATATTCCACAACAACCTTAGTGGAAAAATCCATCCCAAGGGTGGAGGCCTCAACAAAATAAACCATTTGCTCTAATGCCTCCACCCCAACCTCAACCTTAGCTTACTCATGCTACTCCACCTAGGCTACCCCAAATACCTGCACAGCCCAATTTGAACCTGAACAAAAGACTGGCACAATAGGATCCTAGTGGAGAAACATCATATCCAGCTTATGTTGTGGATACACAGGAGGTTAATCTCAGGTCGGGAAGGGTAATCCCAGACAACTTTCCTCCATCTCCACCCATAGAGGTTGAGGAGGATAAGGAATAAGGTAACACTCAGATCCAACAACCTCCTTTTCCTGAGTGCTTGATCCACCCTAGTCAGCACACCCAAGAGGAGACTAAACTCGTGGGAGAATTGGAAAATCTCTGTAAAGATACCACTTCTCTAGGCCATTAAGGATGTCCCTATCTATAATAGGCTAATCAAAGAAAATTTCTTCAAGAAACCTGAGAGAATAAAGAGGGATACCCCCACCATCAATGTGATAGGACAACTGTCTAACCTGATTCTGGGAAGGGTGATATTTCCAAAGTACCTGGACCCTGGTAGTCCAGTTGTTGATGTGCATATAAATGGTGTCATAGTACCCAACACTATGACTAATCTAGGGGCTGCCATCAATTTCATGACCAAGGAAACTATGTTGAAACTTAATCTCTAAGGGACTTTGAGGAAAACCACAACAGTTCTACAACTTGCATTTCAGTCCACAACAACTCTGGAAGGAATTGTTGAGGATTTCATGGTTACCATTGACTCTTGGGAGTTCCCTATAGATTTCCTTGTCCTGAAACCAAAAACCAAGTTTAATGGGTATGCTCTCATCTTAGGGAGACCCTAGTTAGCCACCGCAGATGCTTATATTAGTTGTCGGGCTGGAAACATGACCATCAAAATTGGGCCTATGTCTAAAAAGCTAGTGTTATATCCTCCAACCCAGCCTTCCATTGATCATGATATCCCTATATGGGTGGAGGATGGAGAAGATGAGTTATATAACACTGCCCCTATGTGTACCGTAGATGTTATTCTTAGAGGGGGATAGCTTCATGAAGATGAACTCATCGACCATGCCATTCAAAACCAGTCCTCCACTAACATTCCTCTTGAAACCTTAGTCAAAGAGTCTGAAATCCAAACTTGGATGGAAGTGCAATTAGTTGAGTCAACCTCTAAATCCACCAAGTTATTGAGTTTGGCCCATCCAGATCTCTAAAAATCAACCCAAACCTCTCGAATGAAGAAGAGAAAAAGCTATGTCAGGTTTTGAAAGTAAATCTTGAAGCATTTTCTTTGGATTACAAGGATATGAAAGGGGTGCATCCTTCAGTATGCAAACATCACATTTACATCAAAGAGGGATGCAAGCCTATGAGACAACCCCAAAGAAGGATGAACCCAGCTCTGAAGGAAATAGTCAAGGAAGAGTTGTAGAAACTATTGGATGCGGGGTTTATATATCCTATATCCGACATTGAGTGGGTATATCCTCTTTTTCTAGTCCCGAAGAAGAATGGGAAGTGTTGATTTTTTGTTGATTATCGAGAAATTAACAAAGCCAGCAAGAAAGACCCTTTCCCTTTTCCCTTTATAGACCAAGCCCTAGATGGCCTTGCGAGGAATAAGTTATTTTCCTTCTTAGATGGATTCAGTGGGTACAATCATATTCAAATCAGCCTTGAAGACCGGGATAAGACTACTTTCACCTTCCCTTAAGGTACCTTTGCTTATAGAGTCCTACCCTTTGGGTTGTGTAATGCCCCAGCTACCTTCCAAAGAGTTGTCCTGAGCATATTATATGAGTTATTCAATGACTCTGTCAAAATATACATGGATAATTTTACACCATATAGGGATGACTTGCAGGAATCTGTCTCCAATTTGGGTAAAGTACTAAGAAGGTACATTGATATCCATCTCTCCTTGAGCCCAGAAAAGTCTGAATTCCTGAAGGAAGTAGGGGTTGTGTTAGGACACTCCATATCCCAAGAAGGAATACAGGTAGACCCGAACAAAATCACTATCATCAAAAGGGTACTTGCTCCTCAAAATAAAAAAGATGTCAGGAGTTTCTTAGGATTAGCTGGCTACTATAGAAGGTTCATCAAAGATTTCAGCAAGATAGTTTCGCCATTATTTGTGTTACTGGCCAAAGATTCTGAGTTTAGCTAGTCCGGTCCAAGTCAGGAGGCTTTTGAGCTCATTAAGGAACAATTGACTTCTACCCCCATCCTCCGAGGTCCAAATTGGACTCTGCCTTTCCACATCCACACTGATGCATCCTACAAAGCTGTAGGGGTAGCATTACGAAAATTAGAGAACAAAATCCCTTATGCAATTTATTTCATCAACAAGAATTTGTCCAAGGCTAAGCTAAATTATACTCTTACTGAGAAGAAGATGTTAGCCATTGTCCATGCATTAAACAAGTTTAGGAATTATGTAATTGGATAGCAAACCTTTGTTCACACTAACCATGTAGCCATCAGGTATTTAATGAAAAAATCGAATGTTAATGGTAGGGTAATTAGATGGTTGTTACTTTTGCAGCAATTTGATTTGACTATTATTGATAAATATGGAAAGGATAATGTTGTTGCAGATTTTTTTTCCAGGTTAGCTCTCCCTGCAGATGAAGAAGGAATGGTGGATGACCATCTGCCAGATGATAATCCCTTTGCTATATCAACACAAACACCATTGTTTTCTGATATAGCCAAATACTTCATTGTTGGGAAACTCCCTCCTAATATTTCATTCAGGGAGAGGATAAAAATCATTAGAAAAAGTGTCCCTTTCACATGGATTTGGGGGAACCTCTTCAAGCTAGGCCCTAATCGAATCCTAAGGAGATCTATGAGGGAGGGAGAAGTTTTTGATATCCTCTCTGCATGTCATGATAGCCCATGTGGAGGAAAATTTGTTGTAAAGAGAACTTCTTACAAAGTTTTGCACGTAGGATACTATTGGCCTACCCTTCACCGAGATTCTAGAATATACACTAGTAGGTGTGACTAGTGCGAAAGGATGGGGAAACCCATGCCAAGGGATGAGATGCCTTTCAACCCTCAAGTAGCTCTTGAGTCATTTTACAAGTGGGGCATGGACTTTGTTGGACCTATTGATCCACCATCCGGAAAAAGGAAGTATATCATAGTTTGCACTGATTACCTAACAAAGTGGGCTGAAACAAAAGAAATGAAGGTAGCAACCAAGGAGAAAGTAGAAAAATTTCTAAAGGATAATGTGTTTTACAATTTTGGATACCCCAGATAAATATTCACTGATCATGGAGCACAATTCATCTCTCACCTCATTGAGAATATTTTGAGGAAGCACAAGATTAAGCATAGAACTTCTACTGCCTATCACCCTCAGGAAAATGGCCAAGTAGAAGTAAATAATATATCTTTAGAGAGCATCCTCACCAAATTTGTGAACAACAACAGAAAATATTGGGCAGAAATATTGGTGGAAGCTACTTGGGCCTACAACACTACTTGGAAGAGAACAACGGGATTCACTCCTTATGAACTAGTCTATGGTAAGAAGGAGCTACTTTCAGTTGAGTTTGAATTCAATACCTTAAGAATGGCAGCTAAGTTAAATCTAGATCTATCAAATGCCTGAAAAGAGAGGTTGTTGCGACTAAATGGATTGGATGAGTTCATAATGCAAGCACTTCTTCACACAGAGGTAGTTCAGCTGCAAAGGAAGGTTTGGCATGACAAGAACATCAAAGAAAAGGCCTTCCAAGAAGGATATTGGGCTCTGTTGTATGATTCAAGTTTTAAAATCCAAGCCGATGACAATATGGTTGGGACCTTACATAGTGGAAAAATGTTTTGATAATGGTGTAACTCAAATCAAAACCATAGATGAGTAAGGAATCCCCTTGCTTATCAGTGACGACAGACTGAAAATTTACAAGAAGCCTTTGTAAAGGGCAGAGTTCATAAATTTAATAAGCATAGAGGTGTATGTGATGGGAAACTCCATAGTTTTACACACCTCCTAAAAAAATAAAAAAAGGAATAAAGAATAATGATCCATGGGTAAAAACTTCTTTGAGACACCCAAGGCAAGCTTGTGGGTTGAAAACCTCGATGGAGGTAGCTCACTTGCTCAAAAAAAAAAGAGAAAAAGGAACAGAGAGTAAAGATCCATCGGTGAAAGCCTCTCTGAGGCACCTAAGGAAATTCTGTAGGTTGAAAACCTCCATGGAGGCAGCCCACTTTCTTTCAAAAAAAAAAAAAGTAAAAAAAAAAAACAAGTGAAAAAAAAAATACATATGCATTTATGTGTTTTTGGTGTTCGTTATTTTGCAGGTTATTAATGGTTTTTGGAAACACAGGGAAGCATTCATCTTCTTTTCCCTTCTTCTATTTTTCACTCCATTCATTTTCATAACTTCCTCCATCACCTCCATGTGCCACATTCCTCCATTCCTAAGCACAATGTAGCAAGGAAATTCCTACAAACATCTGATATCTAAGACTTCTACGGACATCAGGGAATTCCTACAGTGCATAATTTTGTTCTTGAACAGCAAGAAAAAGAAGAGAGGAGCTGAAAATGAGACCCCAGGCAAGAAAAGGGTGCCACCCATGGAATCTAGAGCACCCCCCATGCAACATCTACAACGAGAAGGAACATCAAGGAAAGATTAGCAGCTCACTCAGAGAGTTGCTCATTCAACGAGCTTCTCAATCAGAGAACAAAAAATAGTGAAGAATTCAGCATCCAAAATGCTTATATACTCAATCCAGCTCCTGGAAATGCCTTGGAAATGATAGGTAAACTCAGGTATAGCGTATCATCCCTCACTATGCATCCATAATAGCCAGAAATAAATGAATTTGCAGACTTAGAGTTTAAGGGGAAGAAAGGTGGCCAATTAACTTGGCCACCATTGTGAAGTATGACTAGGGAGAACTACAAAGTCAAGCCACCTGGGCATGCAAAAGAAAATAATTTAAATCAAGTGGAGCAGAGGAGAACGAGGGGCAGAAACACGCAGTCCATCATGAATTAACAAGGATAAGGAAACAATTGTCTACAACATAAACTGGAGCTGAGCTGAGTTACATAAGCACTCTAAAATTAGTTGATAAATCTAATAAAAAGAGATCCCCTCTCATCTGTTAGGGTCCTATAATAATAGGGTTCATAAATTTTGAATTGACTTTTGCAGTCTTGTAAATATGTACATACCTTGCTTTCTGCAAGTTGTTTTCCCATATTTTGAAAAAATGAAAATAATAAAAAGTAAAAAAGAGGGTAAAAGTCCTAAAAGAAAGATCAAAGGACTTAGAAAAATGTAGACCCCAAAAGAAAAAAGAGATAAAAATAAGACCTGAAAGTGAGCAAATCCAAATGCCACTACTTTTACTTTTACTGCAAGAATAATGATTATGTGCAGAGTGTCAATAAATGTCATAATCCATGATTAGTTAAACAGTTTAATCTTAACTATTCATGCTTTCAATTTCATGTTTTAGATAGTGAATAAGGATTTGTCAAACATTTTAAACTTGACAAATCAGTAGATAGGTAGAGAATAATGAGGATCTCAACAGTATAATATGAGCCCTTGGATGAAATAAGGTAGATCTAGATAGTTTTATGCTTTGGAAGAAAATGTTTTAAGGTTGCAAGCCTAAATGCACCTATAAAATGAAGAAAGAATGTTAGAAATAAATTTGGGTAGGTATAAAGCACTGGAGCAAGCATGTAATAAGACATCATTGGGAAAAATTACTAATTTCCCCTCCCCTATAATTATTCAGTATTCTAAGCTATCGGTCAAATAGGCTCATAGCATTTCTCTGACTTTTGTTGGGACTGAACCCAAGGTTCGATGACTAGCTAGTTAAAAATATTGAGTTCTTATGTTAAACCCACATTTATCATCATTTACCCTTCATTCATACATTAAAACCCCTTTTTTCCTAAGTAAAGACACATTCTTACTTAGTAAAATTGCAATCCTAAAATAATTATATTCATCCCTTCAAAAGTATTCATAAAACCCCAAAAGTACATTTTGTTCTAAGTTAAAGTGTAAAATATTAAAAAAGACAACATCGCTTTTCTTTGTCTATCATATACACTTTACTCTGATAACATGTGTTTTATTTTACATTTCACTACCCTTTCATATTAAATTTTAATTAAATCCCTAAAAATACCTTCCCGTAGATATTAATTCCCTTATATTTAAAATACCCCAAAAAACCCACTATTTTAACTTTTAAGACCAAAGTCTATTATCCCCACGTGCATAAATAAAAACCCGAACTAAAAGCCCTTTGGTCTAAAAACTATCATTATTTAAATATCCCACCCCTATGGTTTGACAATGATGGAAGTTGAAAAAAATATATCATATGTTGTCGCACTCTCATATTAAATTTGAAATTTTTTTTCAAATGTTTTAAAATAAAAACGTTACCCTGCCTATATGCATATAATCCAAAGTTTTTGAAATAAACAAATGTTTTTTCGAAAACCATGGCCACCAATCCATAAAAACCCGCACCCATATACATTAATTAAAACAGTATATATATTTTTTATACCTTTACCCCTCAGCTATATAACGTATTTTAACCCATCCGCATACATATAAGGTCTGGTCCCACATCCCATTTCAATGCAACTCCTGAACCAATCTTGACCGTTCACGTTCAACCTCCAGATCTAACGGTCGGAAGCCAATATCACATAGAATAGGTGTGTGACCACCCAAACTCCAAAGCCATATGAAATGAAGGGTTTTTCCCATTCCTCTCTCCTCCATGTGCCTTTAAACCATTGAATCACGTGGGTTGAGCTTAAAACCACTTACCATCCAAAACATATGCGATAACCAACCCGGTTTCCGTCCATTGAAAATTCAAAACCGCTCTCCCGCCTGATGCGACCTGTATTCAATGCTGATTAATGTAACCAACATGTATGATAAACCTTTGAAATAAATTCATTTTATCCTATATTGCACATTTTAACCTACTGTTGTGCCTCCCTCACTAAAAGAAACCCTATTCAATCCATTTTCTGCCATATTTACGCCCAAAACTTGCAAACATTTGCCCAGTAAACCTCTAAAGACTGCTGAGGAGCTGCGCATTGCTCCAAACAAACTACTAAAGTCTTCAACTCAGCAAAGAAACTTAGAAACTATTCCAAAGCCGATACTTGCATCATACTAGGTATTTTTCTCAAAATTTAACTTGCAATCAAGTTGGAAAACCATTTTTAAAGAAAGAAAAACATTTTAAGTTAAGAAATTGATTAAGTAAATTGCCCAAAAGTCCCAAAAATAGGCCAAACTCTGGCAAATTTTTCTCAGAAACTCTTTTTCTCTGCAATGCACCATTTTTGAAGAAATTGACGAGTTTACACATTTTATTAGTCCATTTCAAGCTCTGAGATCAGCCAGAAAGCCTCTACAGATACCCTAAACCCTTTGTGATCATTTTAAAATGGATTTCAGCCCTATTCCCATAAAAAATACTCAGAAGACCCCTGTTTTCTATTTTAAACCAATTCTAAAGCCTCCAAATCTCTTTCATAGGCCTAATTGAATAGAAAGCCTTAAGAAAATCCTATACTTTGCCAAATTTTTCCAATTAAGCCTCTGTTATAGTAAAATTGCCTCTTCAAAATGTATAAACTTGTAGAAGCATATAAAAATGCCTAAAAATAGAGTGCAAGCAAGCCAAAAGGCTCTAAAGAACCTAAACCTACCCCTGCTATGACTTCAAACATTGTTATTGTTGTCAATCCATTACAAACCCCAGTTGTTGATATTGAACACATTCCCCTAGCTGATATTGATTACAAAATATTTGATCCAATAGTTGAATTCAATCTATTAGATATCCATAACTGGTGCTTTGAGAAGTCTTTAGATGATCAAGAAGAAGTCCATATTTGGGAATCCAATTTACCCAAGTATGTTGCCCCATTAACTCACCCTTGTCAAGAGATTATTAGATTGTGTCAGCAGTACTATATTCCTGAGCAAAGAGATATTGTGAATGCCAGTAAAGAATTCCTATTTACCATCACTGCAAATTCAATTAACCAAATGTTGCAGCTTCAACCAGGCCCCCAATCAGTCCCTTTGTCTATTGAGGCCCTCACCAAGTTATACATTGGCTTAGATTTTCCTAAAAGGTTCATGATTTTTCAGACTTTTATGCCTCTGCATGTAGAAATTCCCAAGTTAAATCCTCCATATTCAACTGCTAAATTTCTTGAAGGATCAAGACATGTAATATCCATGCTTTCATTCATCTTTGGGTATTTCACTGATGAGCACACTGATGAATCTATCTTGGGATTCTTGTCCACCTTTTCTCTAGGTAAACCACCTTCAGTTATCTTTGATTATGTTGGTTTCATTGCTGATAGTATTCACTATCAATTGACTAATTTACGATTTGAGGGAGTGTTCAGATATACCTCCTACCTTTTCCATTTGTTCCTATATTTCCAATCAAATAATTTTCCAATCACTCTTCAAAAACTAGACATAGAGTCAAATCCTCAATATGTCTTTTTTTGGACATCATTGCTCAGAAAATAATGTACAGACTTCAGCTATTCATAGTTTTCGGAGTTGTTTTTACATCCAGTAATCTTCATGTTGACCAAGACAGAGCAGCCTACAATAAGTGAATAAATGAAGAAAATATTTAAGTTATCAGAGCAGAGTAAGGTTGATGACTGGTATTTGTATGAGAAATATACTGAAATCAGAGTTTTTGGGACAAACTTGTTGCCTTACAAGTTACCCAAACATCCTCCAATGAGGATCTTTGCCTTGGAGTATATCAGGCAGATCCTAAATTTTGATTCAGTCAACTTCATGGCTGCCAATAAGAAGACCCAATTCAAACTTAAAAATAAAATTGGGCCATTCATAAGCAATCACAGGGATGCAGAAAAGGAAGAAGAAAATCAAATATTGGAATATAAATTTGAAGAGAGTTTCCCTTGGAACTATGATCCACAAGGGATCTTGAAGAAGCTGACGGTAAATGAAAATTAACACCCTTTATACATGAAATCAAACTAGAAATAGAAAATTTTTCCAATCAGCTTGAATGGATTGAAAACACATTAATAAATGCAGTGAACAAAGGTAATACTAGTCATACCTTAGAGACTACAAATCAACCAAAGAAATCCATCAAAATAATAAGGGAAGAAGGAGAATTTGTGGCAGAGACTACGATAGAAGAAAATTTCAATATCATTTATAACAAAAGGCTAGAATTGGATACATCAGGTAAAGGTAAAGTGACAATAGATATTAAAGAAACAGAGCCCTTAAATGCCAACACAAGTTTGCCAGAGACAAATGTAGCTAATGTAATTATCAATGAGCCAAATCAGAATGAAGGACAACTCAATAATGAAGATACATAGATGATGGAAAGACAACAAAGTATGGAAGATTTGTCCTCACATTCAGCTGAGGAAAAGGATTTCGATATTAAGGAGAAATACAAGCAAATCAAGTTGAATAATGAGGAATCAAAACTGAAATTTACTCTCAGTTCTTGAAACAAAAGCCAGGTAATCAAAACAGTTTTCTATCAACATTTGATTACTCAAGTAAAAAATTGATTATGTCAGTATTGCAGCCCATAATATCAGTACCAAAGACAGTCGCTAACTATAAGAAGGTTGATCTAGAAGTAGCTACAAATAGCATCCATGAACTAGATCAAATAGAATTTCACAGGAAAAGATCAGAGATGTTATATTCCATAGTTACAAAAAAAGCTATGAGTTCTCATAAGCTTCAAAACACCATCTCTAATATGCAAGATCAAATGAATATGGATAAAGCTTCATTATATGCTAAGGATCTAAGGATTAAAGCCTTAGAAGAACTAGTATTATAGGTAGGATATGATCCTACAAATATCAAAGCAGTAGAAGCATTGGTAAAAAAGAAAAATGAGGATATAGAAGCCTTGAGGAAACAGCTCAAACTTCCTCAAAGTGAGCATCCTCAGACAAAGGAAATCTTACAGGAACATAAGGAAAAAGATTAAGTGATGAGTTTAATTCGTCAGCTGACAACTCTGATTAAGGAAATGGAAGTATAGATGGACCAACTTGTTCAAGAAAAGGAAATAGTAAAAGAACCAGTGATTCCTATGGTCATCCCAGTCATCACTGTGAGAGTGCCTTTAACTTTAGGAGAAAAGTTGGCACCTAAAGAACCACTGGTCACTGCAGTGCCAGTGAATTCTTCCACTACATCAGCCAGTGAATCATCTACCACAACAGTACAACCTACATATGATGCCAGTAAGATAGTAAAAGCAATGGAACAGATGTCTTTGAAGACAAATGAAATTAACAGATTGACAAAGATGATTGAAAATCTTGAGAAGACAAATAAATCAACTCAGATAAATGCTAAGATACATTAACAAAATGCCAACAGATTGAGTGAAGAGTTAAAAAAGTTGCAAAAAGAATTAACTCTCAAAGATCGGATATCATACATAAAAATTTACCTTTGGAATAATATCATTGAAGCCATCCATGATGTATGGCCTTCAATTCAGGTAATTTTTGAGCAAATAGAGTTATTATTGGTAGCCCAAGAAGAAATTCAAAAGACTCAGACTGATTTGGCTGAAAAACCAGAACAGGATGTAAGATTAATCAATTTCCTCAATAGAAAAAATAAACAGGAATTGGAAGAGCTCAAAATAACAGACAGAGCTACCACTATCCTAGAAATCGGAAAAGTCACCAAAAAGAGAAATTTGATGAGGCAACTTAAAGAAAAATGTGAAGGTATGAATACTGCCATAAATAGATTTATGGTTAAGTTCTCAAATTTGAGGCAAAAAATACTTCCTGATATCATCGTTATTAATGATAAATTGATGCCTCAAAATGATTATGACAAGAATATAAGAGAATATGCCAAGGAACGGGTGAATAAACCAACAAGTCAAGACATGCCCACAGGAAAAGTGTTACTGAAGATTTTTGAAGATTTATTTTACTTACAGTATGAGATCAAGCACTTATTTGTCATCAAGCCCACCTTTGCTAGATATAAAGAAGCTGATGAGAACTTTAGGAAGTTAAAGAATATTCAAATTCCTAAAAATGAGGATTGGCAAGCTCTTAGAGATTTACTGTGAGGGATAAAAACAAGCAGATGAAAATAAGATAAAAAATAATTTTCAAAATGACAGTCAAAACAGATTTTTATTTTCAGCAGTAAAGCACCTTTTGACTAAGGGTTAAAGAGTATCAGTGAATAAAGAGTATCCGAGAAAGAGTATCATTCAAGGCAAGTTAGATTTCAAAAAATATCTAAAGGTCAGCAAGGAGGACACCAAGGCAGCCACTTGCTTTATCCTCAAAACTGTTTCTATTTCTTATGGATAAAATAGGATAGCTTGGTGATTTGTTAAGCAAATGTATCTATTTTTATTCTAAATATATTTTATTTTCCTAAGTTAATTCCTAGAAGTCATCTAGGATAATATGTAAAACATTATGTATAAATACTTCATATTTAGAAGTATTTTGTGTGGAATAAAATTGCTGGGATTGTTATAGTCATTTCTTCTTAGACTTTAAAGATTTTGTGTGTCAAAAATTTGAGTGGATCAAAGCAAATTGGCATCATACTTCAGGATTCCTGTGATGAGCTATTTGGAGTGAAGTATTTTCTTCACTTGTCAATGTTTCTTTTCTTCGTTACATGCATTCATTTATGTTTATGCTAAATCTGAATGTATAACTAGGAGTATTACTACAGGATATGTTAATAGCACCCTGTTTTTAGCTAGTTATCATTTATATGTTTTCCTCTTATTTCCAGTGTAGGGAACCCTTAATTGCTCCCTCATTCGTTTGACCTCTCCTACTACTTCCCTTTTTTGGATTTAAGGATTCTTAAGTGCCCTTTATCCCGATCATACCACCTCAGAAAAACAACTTTCCAAGATCTCCAAGGGTTTTCTATCTTGACCTAAATACATTTGACCTTTTGCCCTAGATCCTAGTCCTGTTAGCTTTATTTTTACTCCATAGCCCAATGGAAAAATATATTTCTCACTATCCATCCTTTCAAGTGATTTTTCCCACCACATGTATCAAAACCAAACCAAAAATGCACTTTAATAGCTAGCCTAATATTCACAAATTAAAAAAATAAATAAACTTTAAAGAGGGAGCCTTCTCTGAACCCTAGGAAGGCTAGATCTTAGATTTTGAAGTAGTTTTGTGGTTACTTGTTAGCCTCTCTCACAAAACAATACTAAATCCAAAATAATAAATTAATTAATTAAATATTACAAGTTAGGAATTTGTTCCTAACTCTTGGGTTGTTCCTCTAACATAGGAGTTAGTTTAGCTAACTCCTATCTTGGTGGGTGTTTGGTGAGAAATTATCTCAACCAAAGGTGTCTAAGATAGCACGCACTATCTTAATACATTGTATCTCATCTATTTAAATGTAACACTAAAATTCTTTTAATAAGGGAGAATGATGAGAATACCATGAGGATAAAGCCTCTTTTCTGCCATTACTTTGTGTCTGGTTTTGTATGTGTGTTTTCTGTAATCTGTGTGAGTTAATTTCATTTTCTACATTACCTCTGGAATTCTTGGACTAAAAACCAAAATTACACCATTTAAGAATTACTAGAGTGATAACATCATCGAAACTAGTAAATTGAGAATTTTTGAGGGAAAGAGACCAAAGGGAGCCGCAGCACAGCAGTACCGAGCTGCATATTTCAATAGCATGTAACAATAGCAGCAGAACAATGTCACCCTACCCATGGCCTCATCCTCTCTCATAAATATGGGCAGGGAAGCTTTTATAGAAACCCAAACAAGGAAGGATTCCACTCCTAGCCTTAGAGAAGACAAAGAAGAACTAGTAGAAGAGGAAGAACTAGAAGAAGAAGAAGAGCCAGAAGAAGAGCCGGAAGAGGAACAAGAAGAAGAAGAGGAAGGGAAAAAGGGCCAAGGAAAAATAGAAGAGATGGCCATAGAAGTCATAGAGATAGCAGAAAATGGACAAGAAATAGACTCACAACACAACACCACATCCCCTCAATACAAAGAGGTGGTTTCCACTATAGCTCCTCTGAGTGCAAAGAGAAAAAGGTAGACCTCTATGTATTTTAGAGCTGAAAAGAGTCAGAGAGAGTTAGAGAGAGCTAGAAACTCCTCCCACGAGCCCAATTATCATTGAATAATCACCAAGGGAGGAGGAAAGAATCGAATAAATGGTTCTGAAGGAGCAGTTGAAGAAGGCACAGACAGAGAACATAACATTGAAGGAGAAATTGCAACAAAAAAGGGAGAAGGTAGCCACCAAGGAAGACTTATGCATAGAATCCCTAAAAAATTGATTCTCTTCAGACTCATATGTTGTGTACCTCAAGGAGTAATGGCTTCTATTTCAAATGAAAACTCTAGCCTCCCATGGATCACTACCTTTCCAAGATTGTAGGCAATTCATGAATTTCTACAAGCAAGCTAACATGGTTGATCAGGTGAATATGGCATAGTTTTATGTGCATAGCCTTGTTGTCACAAATATGGATATTTAGAAACCCAATCCTACAATGGGGGATATGCAGTTGATGGCTCTAGTATCTTAGATGATGAATGAGGACACTAGAGAAAAAGAAGATGTAGAGAACCCTTATATATCAGTCGAGAATTTTTCAGCCCAAGAGGAGTCATCCCTAATCATCGAGAGATTGAAAGGGACCTTGCACTAGTTGAAAGATACCTTCATACTCAAACATAGGTAATAGGCCACTATGATGATGTTTCTAGGTAGATAGAAGATGAATGCATTATGGCCAGCCAGAGGAGATGGAACAGACTCACTCACAGCCTCAAGAACACGGAGTACCATACTCTAGAAAGACTTAGGAGTGCAATGGAAAGGGCACCATTACACAAGAGAGCCATGCAAGCCAAAAATATCCAATGGTTGGGACTAAAGCTCAACCCACCTTTGCTGCTCGGGTTGAATGATGAAAAGGACATAGATGCACAAGATAGAGAATGGGAGAATGCAAAAAATAATAATGGTTTTTACCCCCAAGGGGAAACTCCCACACTTCTTCCTCGAGAAATCAGGGGGGCTATCAAAGCTTTGAAGGAAATGTAGGAGGAGGATTAGTTTCTCAGAGGATGAGCAACCATTCAATAGGGGCTTGATGATGAGCTTCATCATTAGACATATTTGGAGGGGTTAATGGTCACCTTTTTTCCTTAGATATATTTTTCTTGCATTTTTATCATTATTTGGTTTTATGATGCTAGTATAGGTGGTGATTAAGGCTAACATACTCTGAGTGTATAATATGAGGTTGAGTGTAGAAAATCATGATTTATTAAGCATTTTTATAAGGATTTTATCATTAATACTTGGAGCAGACAGTAAGGAGAAATTATTGGAGGATTTTCCACCCTCCTTAACTCTCAAAGGTAGCGAAAGGATCCCAAAGATTCTCTCCAAGAAATTCAAATTCCAAAGGTAGCCAAAGGATCCCCAAGGATTCTCTCCAAAAATTTGAATTCCAGAGGTAGCCAAGCAACTCAAAGAGTGTACTCAATCTTTGTTTACTTGGAGTCAAGTGGACTCAATCACTATTTTCTAGGGAGCTATTGGTAGCTACCCTATAGAATAAATAGAGAAAAGCTAGAGCTAGGAAGAGTTAGTCAATTCGAGTCAATTCTAGTCGAAACTTTGCTTCAAGCTATTGAGATTTTTATTATTTTACTCAGTGGTCAAACTTTCAGAAATGTATGAGGTTATTCTTTTATGAAATGAGTAGACTAATTTCATTCGACTTATTTAAGTTTCAGAGAGCTAGGCTCATGGGTTAGGTCCCAATCCATGTGCCTCAGCCTCTCTGTTGTTACTATATTTTCATTTCTCCCATTTAGCTATTTTTTGTTTTGCCATTTAATTAGATCTGCTTCTAATAGTTTCATTGTTGCTTATTCTTTGCTTTAAGTTTGTTGTTGTAGTTTTTCATTTTCTTGTGAGTAGTAGAATAGAGGATAAAACTCTAAAAGTTGTGGATCTAGACTTCCCTTCTCATCTCTGTCAATAGAGCTCAAGGAGGGTAAACCTTCCCATAAACTAAAAAACATTGATTTTTGTTCACTATTTCCATCTCTGCATTACGCCTCTAAACATTTCTTTTATGCATCCATTCCCTTTTGTTTTTTGCTTGTTTTACCTGTTGCACCCACCTTTTTACCTTAACAACACTTAAACCCTTCAATTTCCTTACTCCTTTGTTTCTATTAGTTATGGTCACCTTACTCGTTTAACACAAAAATGCTGGAAAAAACATCAAAGTTGACCTCTGCCTTTCCTCCTCGAAATCCCTGCTACTGTACTTTTCTCATTGTAGATCGCAGTTTTCATTCAGTTCCTTTTAACACTTATTGCTCCCCTCTGCCTATTGTTATATTGCGATTGCGCTCCATCGCTAGTCCCACCGTCATGTCACCCATCGCAATCACACGTCGCACCATTTTAACATTCCATTCAAGGCTTACCATTCATGGTTTCCTTACCCTTTCTAACGCGAAATGCTTGAAAACCCTCGGAATTTAACCTTCCGCCCTTACTCCTTGAACTTCCCTCTACTGTACATCACAAATTTCAATGTTTAGTTCCTTTCATTAACACTTAATTCTCCCATATTCCAATTTCGATATTGTGATTGTGCTCTGCCACCGGTCCCATCACCTCGTCATCCATCGCAATCGCACTTTGAACATTTTCCTTTTTTTCTTTTAGAATTGCCACTTCCAAACGTCGATTGATATATTGCGATCACACTCCACTGCCGATCCCACTGTCACATCACTTAATGCATTTTTCACATCACAACTCTTTCCTGTTCGCATTTCATATTTCACTCGTCACAGTTGTTAACCTGTTACACTTCACACTTCGTGACTTTTTCTCCATTGCATCTCTGCCATCGCACTTTTCGAATTATTCTGCTCCAAATCCATTTTCGTGCTATAATAAATTTGAAACCCCCTCTTTCCACTTCTAAGCCCTGTTTCATGTGTTAAGCCCTCAATTAGCCTCTTTAGCCCTTTTCTTTCCTGCAAGCTGCAAAATCAACACGTTTTCAATTAGGATTAAGTCATGGATAGCTTGGTTGCATGGGTAGAAGCATGGTAGATATACCATTGGATAAATAGAGTGAATTTAGCCATTTGGCCAAGTTAAGTGTGGTTTGTAATTAGTTTCCCTTCTGTCATTTCTTTCCTGCATATTAAATTAGTTCCATTCCTGTCATTTCTTTTGAGCAATATATTTTAGTTTCTTTTCACTCATTTCCTTTCCTGCAAATTAAATTAGTTTCATTCCTGTCATTCGTTTCCAGCAATTTAGTTTACTTTCCTTTTTGTCATTTCCTTCGAGTAATTTACTTTCCAGTCCTTATCACAGTTTAAGAAATAGCACCCTTTCGTAAATTAGAAGATGATGACACGAGAAGAATGCATATGTTGTGTATATATCACTATAACCTCCAAGTTTGTACAAACCTCGGGTTGATAAAGTAAAGTAGGGATGCCCTTGGGAGTTGCAGTGTGCTTGGTGAAATACCAAGGCTCACCAATAATCCCATGAATTTTTTAAATAATCCTACGAGATTCCATCCTTCTTGGCTTCTAGGAGCTCCAAGATTCTCAGGTTCAGGGATTCCAAGAATATTTGACTTTTCTAGGCCCAAGTTTAACTGCCTCTATATTTTGATCCAGGAGGCAATTTCAAAACTTATTTATACCATTATAAATATATTTAAGACAAATTTCCATTTTAGTGGGTATAATGTAGTATCTAAGCTTATCTGCTACCTAAAAAATGGCTTCAAAATCTATTCTATTATTTGCACCTTAACCCTTCTTCTTGTGCCTAGAATATGTTCTTGTGAGACATCTCTTTGACACCTGTGCAACCTACTTCCATTTGTTGAAATAATATTTCCAACCATCTTCTTAATGGAAACCCTGTTTCCATCAATAAGTATCTCATTTCCAAAAATAAAAACATATTTCTAACAAGTGCATCTCCCTCCTAACCAATGAGAGATTTATGATTAAGAAAAACATGAACATTGGATTCAATCTCTTCATCTCTCGATTTTCAAACCCCAACATCCTGTATAAATTTGTGATCTTAGTCACCAAAATAAGAATCTAGTAACAAATTCATTAAACATGTCTAATTACAATGAACAATGTTTTAGAGGTTAAAAAATATGAGAAGACTCAGGAGGAGAGGCTTTGACTGTAGTTGAATCTGATTCAAAATTCAAATCCTGCATACTCATATCAACTTTCAATAACTATGGATAACATAATAATCATTAGAATAATGGCCAAAGAATGGCATACAATGTTGTTGTAGGATTGAAATTTCTCTTCCCCAAATTGATACATTAAGCTTCAGCAACCAGACCATATGATTCTCTTGGTTTAATATATGAAGATGTATGGATGAGAGGAACTAATAGATCATCTCATCCTACAACTTGAGATTTCAACCCACTAAAATCATATTGTCAGTTTATGTCGTTTGAGGAAAATAAAATATCATTTAATACACTTGGGAACTTATCACTTCTTATATTAGAAGAAACATGAATATGAAGGTGATGGTTGTCCAAGATTTCAACTTGAGTAAGGATCTTAGTTCGTTTGAATGATTACCAAGATAACAATATGATTGGTTATAATTTTGATAGGAAGGAATATGAAAGATGGAATCAATGTATAAAGTATCTTCCACCTTCTACTCCTCTTCTTGTGAGATATAGCTATCATGTACTTGATGACCATGTAAACAACCAAATCAAGAATTAGAAGTATCCAAAGCAATTTCTGGTGGGGAAAATTGATTAAGAAAATCCAGGTATGGGGAATCATGAAGTGTAAATGATATAGGATGACATGTATCCCCTGAAGACACACTAGTTTTTATTTAATTTGATTTAGGATTAAGCATTAGGGGAATTTTGAGGTCTAAAATGGGCCTCCTAAGAAAAATGTACAACTAAAATAAACTTTATAAAAAATAATAGGATTCATGATGATGATGTCAACCATGGAGGATGATTCACCATTCTTAGAGTAAAAAAGTAAAAAGAATAAAAAATAATCAAATAATAAAACTACTTTTCAACTCGTCTTTTCAAATTACCTCCCTAATATTGTCCTCGAATTTCGAGCAAGAGTACTCGTTCGATGCAAATTTTAATTCCTCATTCAAAGAGCACCCATGTTTCTTACTTTCGATGGACCCTACTACACGTGAAATGAGAAATACATTAAGAAACATGATTTCTATCATTTTTTTCATATATTTCACTTTTTTAGTCTATCGGGGTCCATCAAAAGTATGGAACATGAGTATTGCTTGGATGAGGAATTACAATTTTCATCCAATGAGTGTTGTCACTTGAAATTTGAGTAAACCCATAGGGAGATAAGTTGAAAATATGAGTTGAAAAAGTCATTTATTTTCTATTTTCCCTCTAAAATTTGATGATGTAATCTAATATTATTTTATAATTTCCTTAGGAGGCCCATTTTAGACCTAAAAATCCCCCTAATTATTGTGTGCATTAATTTCATCTTCGAAAGCCAAGGGATCAACCTTTAGACTATGATTCATGGGTTAAGGTAAAATTTAGATTTTTCCTAGATAAGGCCTTGATCATGATAATGAAATATAAGTAAGATATATGGATCAAAAATTCAATTTTCATATGTCCCAATGCAAAAATTGAAAGGAGGAGGAGAGGGGATAAAATGAGTGGTATATTCCTCCTTTAAGATTAAAGATGTGTCATGATGGATGAAAATTGGAAGAACACAATCAACCAAAGATTCATATCCTGATTGTTTTAAGGAGATTTGAACCAAGGGAAGAAACTTTTATTTCAATAAATCCCAATCCATATGTTTTTCAATAAACTCATAACTCAAGTTTAGAAATATATTATAAAAATGATCAATTGATTCATCATATTTCATTCTAAGTTGATTAGTTTTTTTATAAACAACTTGTTAATCATACTTGTCAAAAGGCTTGATGAATCTCCTTTAAGATTTGTTCAAATGACTAAATATAAGAAAATAGTAAGGTATTACACCATAGGAGAACTCAACCTTTAAGAGTGAGGGAGAGTAATTTATAAGAAACATCTCCACAATTAATTTCATGAGATTCACAAAACTTAAGAAAATGAGATGTATGTTTAGCTATACATATTTCACCCTTGGAATCAGACTTTATTTGAGAAAAGTTATAAAAAAAAACCATGGCTTTTGAAAGTTTGAGATTGGATCTATTAGAAAAAAATCTCGAAAGTATGATTTGGCAATGATCCATTGAATATAATAGATTCAAAACAAACTCATTGGGCTCAACATGACATATGGCCCTCGTAGCACCAATTGTTGATGGTGTTGGATACACATCAACTAACGAGGTCTCCTTGATATGAAAGCCCAATTAGCCCTGATGACATTGTTTGGTGTAGGAGCCCAACTATAAATATGATTGATTTCCATTACTCTTAGGAATATTCCTTAGGTACAATTTTTAACATAAGAAATTATACAAACAATCTTTGAAACAAACAAGTAGATTAACATTGTGAGGAATAAAATTGCAATGTATATAAGGTGATTTCACAACAAGGGAATCAGTAGTGAGCCTATATAAGGTAATTAATAGTACCATCCTAAAAGAGGCACTTGAGAGCATAAGAGTATCATTATTTAACATGCAAATCAATTAACAAGACCAAGAATCCTAAAAGAATGTAACAATGAACATTCAAGAAGATACATACCAAATCCAACGAAATAGTTCATTTTCATTAGTATGTGTTAACATACAACAATAGTCATCAAATGAAAGAATAGTCAAACAGTCATTCACCACATACGCATGAAAGTGTGTCATCTCTATGAGCTTCATATATTAAATGAAATTGCCAAGATATATAATTAAATTGTTGTCATGCTAGCCCCAATAGTGGAAAATTAAGTCACCAATTTCTCCTCCAAAGAAAGATCTTCTCTCTTATGCCAAGCTAAAGAAGCCAAGGTGAAATATTAAAGTGCAAAAATTCCCTTCTCTTGATCTATGAGGGTGTATTTATAAAAATTTATGTGACTCTCCACCTTGCATGTGAATCTTTACCTCCCTCATGACTCTTGAGCTTATACTATGTCTTTCTGAATTATTATGCGACCTTTGAACTTCTAATGAATCTAGAACTTTCTTGCAACTTTTCACATTAAATATGGGACCCTTGGTGTTCCACACATTTGAAATCTTATAATTCTTTAAAATACAATAATTACATTAAAAAATTATGTGGAAAGATACATTGACACATATTAATTTTTTATGAAAATTAGACAAGCCATGAGTTGATATTGATGATATGGAATGTTATTGTGATGTGTCTAAGTGAATCCTTTCTCCTTATTGCTATGAATTTCACTTATATTTTATGGATATTTCCTTTCCTTCATATTCACCCTCCAAATGGTCTAGATGACTGTTGAAACCTTCCAAGTCAACATGGGGTGCCACCATTTTTCCATGGTCCAAGATATATTCATGTTTTCATGATGGTTCTTTGGGTGCATCTTCTCAGCAAGCGATATCCTAAAGACTCTTCTTAATTACCTCCCTTTTATCTTCATGATAAGTCTTGCATGTTTTACATATTCATCCTCCCAGGGCTTGGATGACACGAAGTTTTCCTTGTAATTTTGACCTTCAATCTTTTGTCATTATCTAGTGGCCCTTCATCTTCCTTCTTAATAGTCTATTTGTCTCTTCAGCGTGAAAATGTTATTCTAACATGATATCCTTGGAAACCACATTGATAATCATCCTTTTATGTCAAGATACAGTACTTGTAAATGAAATTCCCTCATGAAAAGACCACGTTTGTACGAAAATATCCAATCTATCTTATTCTTCACGTAATTCACTTATTGATCTGGGATAGAGTGAAAGACTGAGGAGCAAGGTCAAGGATTGCATAATGTAGAGTTATGGGAGGATGTGTTAAATATCTAATCATTTTGATTGTTCAATGTGTATTGGATGAGGGACTTGAAGACAAAATTGTGTAGTTGAGGGATACTATGATAGAGTGAAGTAGGCTTGCTCATTTTCATTGTGAAATGTGTAATTTAGGGAAGACTGAGCCAAAGGATTATGGAGTTCCATAGGTCAGGGAGGATGTAAAGAATACTTGATAACTAATAGTGCATAGTGCATAGTGAAAGACTAATCGTGAGAAATAATTTTGTAGTGTTCAAGGACAATAGGCATAGATTATGCACTCTAACTACATAATGTGTAGTCCTTCGAGGAAGTGAATTCATAGTGCATAGTGCTAGGAGGAAAGGGTGGAAGCCTCGAATTTTGGTTTTGTAGTCTTAAATTCAAGAAGCCAAGAGGATGAGCTCTTGATCGGGAAAGTTTCAAAGGAAAGAAAACTCAAGAATTGACTAAGTGTGGGATCAATTAGGGAAAAGGGTGAGACAGGAGTATGGAAAAGACATAAACATGATCACACACTCACGAATGATCAACCACATGAAAATGAAACACTTAACACCCAAAATTACCGAGCATCCATTCAAACGACAACAAAGATTAACTAAATTTTACATGTGATAATTGAAATGTCACTTGCGTTACTAAGAATACAAGTTACGATAATATTGTCGACTAGAAACAAAAAGTACATTGATATTTGGGAAAGTACCTATTACATAATATTATGATATATGTAATTAGTGAATGCAGAGGAGTCCACTAGAGTTTCCTCTAGTGATTCTCTTAAGTGCAACACATGCAGGAGTGCAATTAGTTAGAAGCGACACACGCAACATTATGAAAAAGTGAAAACGACACTTGCAAAATCTAGAGAAAGTGGAATTCACACATGCTAGAGTGAATAAAAAGAAAAAGCGACAATTGCTAAAGTGATATCAAGAAAAAATGACAATTGTGAAATAAAAATTGACACTAATGAAAATTGAAGTGCGCAAAAGAGATAGTTGAGAAAAATCATTAGGGTGATGATTGAATTGAAATCAATAGTGAGAGTTTTGTCACCTTCGAATTTTTCATTAACCGTCCCCAGGTACCGTGCAATCTTTGTCTCTAATAATTTCACAAAAATTCTCATCACATACTAGAGAAGTATTGTATTTTGGGACTGTGTAGTCATCATCCACAAATAACTATGCATTCAAAGTCCTTAGACAACGTGTAGGCACTCTCCTTAGATTTTTCACAATAACTATCAACAAGGATTATATAGTACTTCACATTGTAGGATACACAATGAATGTTAGGCTTGCTTGAGAGAAGAAAGCTTGTAAATGCATCAAAGGTTAAGCATGTGTAAGCAACTGACTTCAATAATTAGAATATCATAAGAAACGTATCAACTAATCGTGAAGTGAACATGAAAAACTTGAGGTGGCAGATCATGAGATCATAAGTAGCCTCCAAAATTCAAGTGTAGGAAAAATTTTAGAGGGTTTTTGTCATGAAGACAACATATTTTTCGGTACATTTTCTTGTTTATTTTGTTTTCTGAAATTGAGCATGGACATGATAATTTGTGTTTTTCTCATTTATTGTTGTTGTGGTATTTCTCTATTTTTCATTCTTCTTCCTTCATTTTTTTGTTTTGGTCTTGGTTAGTTTTTTGGGCGTGAGAAAGGAAGCAAGAGGAGCTCATGGAGAAGATATAAATAAGATAAATGGAAGTAGAGGATGAAAGAAGATAATGGATCAATTATGAAGGCCTAGATGGCTAGACATAAACAAAAGGAAAATGACATGACAATTATGAAAATGGTATAATAAAGAAGTCTTCCTAGCTTTACTACTATTTTTCATATCTATGTTCCACATTTCATGAATAATTTAATGATGAAATGGTTGTATATGATGCCATTTTATTTAGAAAGTCATTTGTTGAGAAACATCACAACGGAAGGATGATTACTTAATGTTCTTAAAAATATATTAACTATGTGGATGATATGTTTTGGATAATGTGATGAAGTTATTAATTCATATCCCCTATCAAGCAAGGGATCTAAAGATCAAGTGTCGAAGAATGAGTTATTTCTATTAACTATCAGTATGCTCATTTTTTAATGATATTTTATGTGCTCATGTTTATATTATGCTTATGAAAAGGAAATGATGAACATTGTATCAACATGTATATTAAAAACTAGCTAGGCCCCTTGTTCAAATCATAAAGCACATATTCCATTGAGTCCTAGCTTGGCCTAAAAAACCGCTCATCACTTAGTTTTTGGCTATTATCAGCAATAAATTTCTAGCTAGCCACTTATATTCCTGTCAAACAATAACACCAACTATATTGTTGTTGTGATGATGTGGGAGTGTGATGATAATGGAGGTTTTTTGGTAAATAATATTCCTATTGATAAATGACTACCTTGATGGTAGATTTCCCATGCTCACTAGGAAGTGATGAAGATGGGGGGCGTATTGGGACCTACACTAAAAGGATGTGTGGAGAAATATATCCACTGTTGAGTACTTCCCTTGGTGGTGAAACTAATCAGTGACTTGAACTCAATTATGTACCTATACAAAAATATTGTGATGGTCAGCATGTCGACCATTCAGTACTTCCCTTGGTGGTGAATAGGTTTAGTGAGGTAGACTCAAGGATGTAGTAGTAGAAAAACACACTGTGGAGCAATACATATGACGTTGAGTGGTTCCCTTAGTGGTAAAACTACTCAGTGAGATGGATTTAAAAATGGTGTTAGCTAAATACTACATAGAGCTATAAATTACTAAGTGTTTTCTTTATCTGATAAAATACTAATTGCTTGCAAATTTAAGGAAGTGAATAGTAGCTATAGAGATATGTATTCATTATCACTTTAAATAAATTTATGTTTAAATTATGATTCAATATGTTTTAAATTTTTTAATGGTTATATCATAATAGTCATGTCCTTTTGATGTACTTGGAGTACTAAAATGTCCAACTTAAATATATGAGGTTTACTCAAGAAAAAACATCAGCATGATTATCTTAGAGTACACATTAGTAGCATCATTGAGATGAATACCTAAAAAAACAATTCATTGCAATGATACTAGAAACATATGATATGCATTGATCATCATGAGAGATGATATGAATAATATGTTTTATTAATAAAGCATGCAAGAAGGATGGCTTGGCTATAAGGACTCTTCTTTTATAGGGAAGCATTTCCAATGGATGGGTAGCCCAAAGGAGTAGGGAAGTAGATATGGGGATGCTTGAACTGTGGTTGTGTGTGATTTTAAGGGAGATTAAACCAAAGTGAACTATTTTAGTATATTCATGTGCATATTCAGTGGGATCAATAATATTTTGGGTGTGTTCTAGGAAACAATGAGATGAACACGTTCCCCGAAGGAGCCATGAGAAAATTCAATGGAATTTCTAGACATGAAGATTGAACACATTGGAAAAATTGCTGAGATAAAGAGCTAAAGATATAGAGAAATTTTTTTGTCAACTTTTTCTATTTTTCAAAACACTAAGGATGGTGTTCCTTTAATGGGATTGCAATTGTATCATACCCCTATTCCACTCATACTTATTTTAATATTATTTTAATGCTAGCATTGAAGGAACACAAATGCATGGAGCTATGATTAGTACATAACATAATTATTATTAATTAATTAATGCAATTGAAGGTTGGACATCCTTAAATTTCCTTGGGTTGAGAAAAAATTTCTTTCTCACCTAAGGTTTCTTTAATTCTTTAAGTATGCTTGTCTTCCTAATTTTATTGAAAATTAGCAACCAATAATGGCTGAATAAATGACTATATTTCTTGTACACTCGTGGGTAGTGGTTAGTTTCATTACATGTGTTATGTGATGTGATAGATCTTGAATTAAAGTGGGAAGAGCTCATTAATTATTTTTACAAGTAAATAATTTGAATGGCCCCCTCACTAGAGGAGGAAGGAGGTGGCATAAATTTAAAATTTTCCTCCTGATAAATGAAGGGTCACAATTGGACTAAGAAATACAAAATGGAACGAAGTGAACACTTTGGGGGCTCTCACTCATAGATGAACATGAGATAACAATTTGAAGAGGAAGGTTAGGATATAGTAGTGAAGAGGTAGCAAGAAAGATTGCAAATGGGTGCAGTAGAAGATCTTCCACTGGGAAAGGTTGGCTTCGGCTAGGTCCTATTCCCCTATTTTATTATTATTACCAATGAACTAATACCTTTTTATTTTTAACATATTTAATCATCCATGTGGATATGTATTATATACAACGGATTATTTTTCTAATCCTTTGTAGCCTATGTGGACTTGAATGAGTGAATGGACCACTTACTGTTGGTTGTAGAGCCAGTGAATCACTAGAACAATGGACTCCATCTCCTAAAATAATTTTCAACCATTTATGTGAAATAATTTCTAGTGCACGAATTTCCCTCATACCCTTGATCCAGCTCAGAGGTTTCCAACTAAAATAATGGTTGCAGTGTAGCTAGCCTATGGTTGGGTGGAGAGAGGAAGTCCTTGCCTTAGTTACCAAGCATTCACGTTAAGTAGATACGTGTTTATTATTGTATATATTTATTCCATGGATGAAAAATGAGTAATCGTGTAATATCTAGGTAATAATGGTTGATTTATTATATACATGGTTGAATAGCTAACATGTGTAACTATGTTCAATATGAGCTACCTATGATATGTTGTTGTAGCCTTATTAATTCACTTACATGTTTCTGGACTTTTCTATTGCTCATGGTATTCAATTATATGTATTATTTGTCTTATTTTTTTAGGGGTTTTTGGAAGCTCCATATTATAACCATGTTTTTTAGATTATCTCTTCAGTAGATTAACTTATATGTGGTGTGAGTGGACTTGCTCCATCTCTAAAAGAATTGCTAATATCTTTGTGTGTTTATGATGCATGTTTGTTGATAGGATCTCACAATTAGTTGGGACTCATGGACCTCTGCATTTTTTATTAGTTGCATGATTTAAAAAGTTAGATAATGTGCATGGCTGAATGAATTCTCACAGTTGATATTTTATAATATGTGATTCTAATATTAATTGATATAATCACGAATATGCATGGTTTTATTATATGTTTAAGATATGCTTACAATTAAACCTATTATGGTCAATACTCTAGCTATTTCAGGTGCTATGGATGGAAAAAAAATTATTCTTTTTCAAGGATATAACCTTTCCCTTGTGGGGAGGAAGTAATTAGGCATTAAAACTAATCTATATTGTATAAGTTGGCTCATAGGAAGCATGCTCTAAGAGATTTCCTAAAGAATATATTTGCTAGAAAATTTTCTCAACCTTCTTTATGATCTCATTATGAATGGTTGCTGGTAATTAGTTACCTTGTTTTGAGTATGATACATTCCTTTAGCAATATCTACCTTTACATTTGGACTCTATCATTGAACGTTTATTGCTAAGATAAATGCCTTATTTGAAGTTATTAATGTAGAAAATCTGAATAACTGATATATTATTCACCGAGATTCTCCTGATCACACACTATTTTAGCTTCATGCATAATACAAAATCTCTTCTACCATTGATCATCACATGCGAAAATAAAATCAATTGCATGCATACATTAAAACCACAAACAATCACACATATGAACACAGTATTTAATGGGAAAGCTTAAAGCTGAAAACCCCAACTATCTGTATATTATATGTCATGGAGATCATGTAACAATCATAGTACAAAATCTCCTCACAAGTTCTCATGCACACCCTCAATTTCTACACACTATCAAGATAGATCTAGCAAAACACATGCTCCAATATTTTGCCACTTGATAGCCAGCCTCTATTGCATAATAAATGCTATGGGATGGCTTCATTAAATAGATAAACCGCCTAGCTTGTATTGCGCAATCCTCATGGGCTTCTCCACCTATCTGTGTGTTGCAAATAGCAACAGTATAGTCACAACTGATAGTTAACCTACTCTTTCACCTATTTCTGCACTGGTCTCCACTAAAACTCTCCGTGCATTGAAGTTAACTGATGCATTCTTTAGTTGATTAATGATTTTATAATTAGTGAATTAATTAATAATTAATTCACACCACTCTCACTAATTGTATCAATTAGTTAAACTAAATACAAATAGCTCAACTATGTTTAGATTAGTTAAACTGAATACAACTCCACTAACTTCCTCAATCAACTCCACCAAACTCTGTCACATGAGTTCTAACTGAAGTATCCATGTAATAGCTCCACATAACCCTCAGGAATAGCGTAATTCCTTCTGTCAGCTCCTGTGCCACATCTGTGCACTTAACTGAAGTGCTCCAAGAGAATAAGATAATGTTTATAGTCCAAATTTTATTAAGAGCTAATAATATTCGACATATCTATTTTTAGACTGGCAATCTAAAAATAGATTCCGCCCAATATGTCTAAAAATAGAAGTCCATCTATTTTTTCCGACTTGACCAACCATCCATAAATAACATCCTGCAACTCATAGAACATGATCCATATGTCTAAAAATAGACTTTGCGCCAAAAATAGCCTGCGGGCCCACTTAGTGAAGGCGACTCCTTTCCACTAAGCTCATCATCTTGTTGCAATCTCAACATTTAAGGAAGAAATCCTAAACTTGTTCAATTCATAGAAATATACATATTATACATACATATTCTAGATCATATTGGTTATTAGGAGAACCTGATATTTGTGTTGGATTCCCTTATATTTTCCTAAGACTAATATATATCCATGATTACAAAGAGTTAGATGTACAATTGTCTAGTTGATGCAACTGGATACCTAAAGATCCAGAATATTTGCAATTTTGTTAATTTGGATAAGTACTAGATACAAAATCGACCTACATTTCATATGAAAATATTATATACAAAGTGTGGCATGTTTGTAAATAATTTGACGTTGGGCCCATTTACCTCATAAATAAAATATGTATTTGAGATCCATGGTCAGCTGAGAAATGACACTCAATGCAAAGTGTTTTTTAGTTGGATGTGGTTGAAGATAGATTTCATAAATTTTGCAAAGATTCAGATGGCGGGTCAAGGCTAGATGCACTTCTATAGTTTTAGTAGTCTGGAAATTTTGGGGTCTAGGAATTTTTCCAAAGTGTAAATTTCTTGTGTGCCTATATATTCCCTAAAACAGGATACAAAGGGATTTGATGAACCACCTGAGGGGATTGGTCCTAGTTGTACCCATGAACCAGGATGAGGTGGTAGATTCCATGTGGGTTGGGTAACGGTACATTGGATTGGTCCTAGTTGTACCCATGAACCAGGATGAGGTGGTAGATTCCATGTGGGTTGGGTAATGGTACATTGATGCCATATGTGATTCTAGAGGATGTGGATTCATGACATGTAAAAGATACTAAAATGGCATGTTGACAGTGTGACACGTGGTAGGAAAGATAGCTCCTTTGGATTGAAAAACTGCAGGAAATTTGCATGACCCATGAAAATTGGAGGGGAAGCCCAAATAGTAGGGTGAGGTGATTATGAAATCGACAAGATGTAGAAGATATGTGTGATGTGGAGATGGATATTTTGGATTCCAGGTGGCACCATAGGTCATGCCACATCATCTCAAGGCTGAGCTGATCATACGATCCATGGGATCTTTCTTCACATATGGCCGCAAAGTTGAGAGAACATGTGAGGTAAAAATCAGCATCCATAGATGGATAGAAATTCATTGCACCTTATATTTAGTATCAATTTTGTTTTGGCACTTTCAGGGAACTAATGGAGATAACTAGATTGGTAATTTCCCTAGCGACTTAACATAAGGCTTTCAATTGGATTATAGAGGTTTGTAATGGAGAACCAAAGTGTTATGCGACAATGATATAAGGGGAGTCATGTAGGACCACAAGTGAGGTGAAAGTGTCATGTAGACATGTAGGTTATCACGTGTAAATAATTGATTTTGTGGAAAGGGTTAAGGAGCCCAAATTTAAATGAGCATAATCTGCAATGCTAGAGTACGATTGAAATAAAATTCATATCAGTAGAAATATCTCGACAACTTGAACAAAATGCTATTGTCCAAAGTGAATTCTAAAAACTTTTGGTGGGATGAAATTTTATAACCCCATCTTCATAAGGAGACCATGAAGGTTGGGTCAATTCAAAATAATAGCACTAATAGCCCATTGGAGTACCATGGGGTGGAAGGGAATGTTACAGAATTTGTCTAACTTTAGTTGGAAAAGGATGTCTCATAGCCCGGTGGCTTCTAGGATTTACATCTACCTTCATGGTTTCAAGTACTCTGAGCAGGGAAAATTTTAGGGGCTAATATTCGCAGGTGGGCTAATTTTCTATATTTTTTCCAAAAAATATATTCGCCAATTTCCATTTTTTTCTAAAAGTAATTTTCCCAAGTTTTATAGTATGAAATTATTTTACCTTAAAATCACCAATATCTTATATATACTAATATAATATAATTATAATTTTAGATATTTTTACAAAAATATCATCAAACATTTTACAATTTTTCTATTATAGAATACTAAGATTCGCCAAGGTTTCTAAACTTTCAAATAGATATACATCCTTGAAATTTTCCTTGGTACTCTCTAGACCCCACATGGAAAGATTGTCCCTATAGTTTTTCCTTGAGGGCTCCAACCTTACAGAAAGAAATCCATGGAGAAATGCATTGAAAACACTACCAAAAACTGCATATCAACAAGCATAGGTTCCACTTGTAAATTTCTCTCATGAAAAGCTTATCTTCCACCACCTTGACTGCACAAGACTACATGTAGCATCTTCATTGGATTCCCAATCATGTTACTCCATTAGTCATCAAAATTAGGTTACGATATAAAGCTACTCCAAGTCTTTATTCATGCATATCCTTCACTATATCCACCTAATATATCTTCATGCAACTAGCATATCATTATTTACTATCTATTCAATGCCCATGCATAATTGAACTATTTCATCTCTTCTGTTTTTATGGTTCCTATGCTAGTATTCATCAACACATGAAAAATTATCAAAACAACAATAAAAATAAGGGGGTTACACTAACAACAATAAGGGACTCTACTAGTAATATAGGGACCCAACATTCCACCTGAAGATGAGTTATCCCAATAACCCTTTATGGCCCTTCAGGGATTTAGCCTCCTCATACAACTTGAGAAGGCCTACCTCCCTTAGGAGCAACTGGGTGGATGTTGTAATAGGGCGAGGGTAAATAGTCTCTTCCTTTGTCGTGCCTCCCATAGGTGAACCACATTATACTGGTCTTCCATATGTTCTTGTTGTTCCCTTCGTTCTCTCCTTTGACATCACTGAACGATTCACATATTAAATGCATTTTTTTATTAAATGAGAGACATATATATATATATATATATATATATATATATATATATATATATATATATATATATATTGAAAAAAAATAGTTGGTACGCCCAAAAAAATAGTCATGCACCGGTACCAGTGTGTCAGCTTTTAATGCGCCCCATCCTCGGTGTGCATGGAAATTTTCAACGCACCACAAAACATGAAATGTAATTTCTCTTGCGGTGCATTGATGAAACTATCCACCCCAGGGTGGATAGTTAGGTCAACGCACCACCCAAAAATAATTCATGGTCAACGGTTCAGTCATTTAAACGACTGCACCATTGACTATGTACCAGTGTCGAGAGGGTGGTGCGCTGACCAAAATATGCACCCCCGGGCAGATAGTTTAGTCAGCGCACCACCCTCTTGACATCAATACATCGTCAATGGTGTGATCCTATAAACAACCACACCATTGACTATGTACTGATCTTAGGAGGGACGTGCGCTTACAAAAATATCTGCCTGGGGTGAATAATTTAGTCAACGCACCGCCCTCCCAACATTGGTACATAGTCAAGTGTGTAGTCATTTAAACGACTGCACCACCTTATTAGGTTTAAAAAAATCATGGTGCGTGTTTTCGGTACCGCACCGGAACTTGGTGAGGTTTTCACTAGCAACATTCGCGGTGCAGCCTGTAAATTTACAGGAAACACCATGAATGGTGTGAGCTAAATGGATCGAACGCACCGCATGAGATTTTTTTTTATTTTTTAAATGGTAAAATTTAAGCTTTTCGAAAAATCTAATCTGCTAAAACGTTTAATTATTGCGAAACAAGTAAAATACTTGTACATTTGGGTGTAGAGGAGGCATATTTTCTAAAGAATTTGAAAAACCAAATTTGCCCACTGTTTTCCAAAATTTGAACTCCACAAGGTGGGCAATGGACGGTAGCAGTGCATGCAATGGGAGCACCAATGGTAGGGCACCTGACAAAAGGGAAAATCGCACCAGTGCTTGAGAGCTCTAGAGCACTGAAGAAGTGAAAATTGCGGATTTTTTGGGTGGTAATGTATTTTTATTTAACCCTATTTCGGTGTGCGGCTTTTAGGGGCACACCAAATGGTTTCCTAGTGCACCAGGCCTATTTCTGTTTGAGTACTGCAACGGTGCACTACAATAGTGCGACGCAATGGGCGGGTTTGTACTGAGATTATGGTGTCTTGGTGTGCCAATTTTTAGTATGCACCAGGCGGGTTTTTATGGAGATTACGGTGTCTCGATGTGCCAATTTTTAATACACACCGATGCTTTCTGAGTTACATGCACCGGACAAAAAACATTCACAAAAACCTCCACCCACCAACCTCCTCTAGAGACCTCCATTACAAATGGATATCCGGGCTATTTTTATAAGGGGTTCCTCAAAAACATTCATGACGCAACAATGCTGAAATTTGGACTCCTAAGGAGAGATGGTCGATTGTAGTCGTGGCTCTGTCAGCATTTCCCTTTCTGAACTCTGCTGTTTATTTCCCCACGTGGCCTTCTTTCCTTTCCTTGGGTTTATTTTTCAATTTCATAGAAATTGATAAATAAACATATATTCATGACTTTTCACATATATACTCGACTTATATAATTATCTCCAAGCCTTGGGGCTAAGGTTATAACCCTTGAGATTTTATATTAATACACACGCCTTTTTGAATAAATAACTTTTAAATAAACCTTGGCTCTGGGCCCCGCGTCTACGTTCAATTGCCCAATCAACGCACTCACCGTACCTTGTTTAAACCTTGTGCATCTCTGTCAGATGACCACCATCCAATGAATCTGTGCCAAATCGACGGCACTCGACAATATCGCTCCACCTCTTGGTATGAACGTTAACGTGTGATGAGAATACGAAAAGGCGGTTTTGTACTCCTGTTCGGTGCCACGTGTCGAAGGTTCTATGGAATTGCTTCAATTCGGAAAATATCGTCTTCCCCGCAAAAGCGGTGCAATATGGGCAATCCGCCCTTGGGAATCCACTCGTGGTTTTGCTACAGTGATCAACCAAAGGTTAAGTCGGGGTTGGGATGCTCTTCATATGCCTTAACTCCGGTCTATGGCTCGGGTTCGTTTCAATAGAATTCGTTACGATTATACAATGGAGAATTCCATAATAAAGATACAAAGAGAGGACTACGGTGGAATTTAACTCACAGGGTTTATCCAACCAATTCACGGGAGAAATAGATAGATAATGTGGAGTTATACAATCACCATTCTCAACGATTTCACACCAACCAGTGTACAATCATTTCTCAATCAAACAATTTCTTCATTAATAAGAACTCAAGACAATTCGATGGCCAATGAGCATTGAAATCATTTAACTGGAAACAGTTGTTAACACACAGATTTTTATTGCAGGAATATCTCCTCTTCTCCTCCCTTTTTTCCCTCTTCTAATACATCTGAGGGATTACATTTATATACATGAATATTTGTCTGTTCGGTTCCTCTGCGAGGACTGTTTTGGAAATCAACAGCCTAATTAAAATAACTCAACTAACTGAAATATGACAGCTAGACTAACTGAGCTATTCGAATTCTACAAACTCTAACTAATCTAAATGATACAGTCAGTTGAGGTATTGACACCTAGCTGTTACAATTCAAATGTTTTGAACCCTCCTAGCCACAACATGAGGACAAACTTCCTACATTGCTGGCTAGTGTCTAATTCCCCTGCATCAGACTCCTGAGGGCAGTTTTCTTCATGGGCTCCTGTCCATGAGTTCTTCCACTGATTTCCCTATCTTATGCAACATTCCTTCAGTCATCCAAGTGGCATCTTCCTCTGGCTTGTCCTTCCATTTGATCATGTATTTAAAGTACTCTTGTCCTCTGGTCCTTCTGAATGGTCTTTTATCCAATATCTTCTCTGGTTGCAGTGGTTACGCTGGAGGTAGCTGTTCTTTCCACTCAATCTGTTCCTTGTCTGCTGATCCTTATTTTGCACCATCACCTTCATACTTGTACAAATCTGAAACATTAAAAATGGGAGATATTCCAACATCAGGAGGTAATTCAATCTCATAAGCATTTTCAAAAAACTTCCTAAGTATCTTGCATGGCTCAATATTTTTGAACTTCAATTTGTTGTACTACTTCTTTGGGAATCTCTCCCTTCTCAAGTGTGCCAAAACCTGATCTCCTACTTCAAGATGAACTTCTCTTCTGCTCAAGTCTACTCTGCTCTTGTATTTTATGTTGTTGCCTTGTAGTTGTTGTTTCACTTGTTCATGTATGGCCTGGATCTCTGAAGCAAATTCCTCACCATCTGCACTCCTTAGCTCTGCCTTTCCCATATTTCTCAACTCTGATATTCCTCTGGGGTGCATTCCATAAACAATATGGAATGGGCTCTGCCCTGTGCTCATGTTTGGTGAGTCATTATATGCATATTCTGCCTGGGGAAAAATATGGTCCCACTGCTTGGGATGCTCTCCTGCAAGACTTCTTAACAAATTTCCTAGACTCCTATTCACTACCTCAGTTTGTCCATCATTCTGAGGATGATAAGCTGAGCTGAAACTCAGTTTGGTACCAAGTTTCTTCCACAATGTCCTCCAAAAGTGACCCACAAATCTGGTGTCTCTGTCTGAAATGATACTCTTGGGCAACCCATGCAATCTAACAACTTCTTTGAAGAACAAGTTAGCAACATGGGTGGCATCACTAGTTTTATAGCATGGAATAAAATGTGCCATTTTGGAGAATCTGTCCACTACAACAAAGACTGCATCATTCCCTCTCTGAGTCTTGGGAAATCCTAGAACAAAATCCATGCTCACCATGTCCCAAGGCCTGTCTGGAATAGGCAACGGAGTGTACAATCCTGCATTCTGGCTCCTTCCTTTACCATATTGATAGATTTTGCAATTCTTCACAGACTTATCTACTTCTACTCTCATCTTGGGCCAGTAATAGAAATGACTCAGTTGCTCATATGTCTTATTAGTACCAAAGTGTCCAGCAAGTCCACCACTATGCTTCTCTTTGATCAAATTTTCTCTCATGGAACATCTCGGTACACACAGTTGGTTTCTTCTGAATAACAAGTCCTCCTGCAGGAAATAATCCAGCCACTAGCTTCTATCTGTTAAAACAGGGTTACTACTTGCCTCAAATGCTTCTTTAAAATTTGGATCTGTTTTATATAATTCTTTGAGAAATTCAAATCCCACAACTTCAAAATTAGTTTCTTGAACAAGCATGTGCCTCCTACTCAAAGCATCAGCTACTTTATTGGCTTGACCACTTATATGTTTCAAAAAAAAAATTAAAAATTTGGAGATACTCAACCCATTTTAGCATGCTTATGTTTCAACTTGGGCTGTTGTACAATATACTGCAAAGCATGATTGTCAGAATATAATACAAATTCCCTGGACATCAAGTAATGCTTCCACTTCTTCAATGCCTGAACAATTGCATAGAATTCCTTCTCATAAGAGGAATAATTTCTTCTGGTGTCATTCAGCTTTTCATTGAAATATGCCATAGGCCTATCATCCTGACTCAACACAGCTCTAATGGCCTCTCCGCTGGCATCACATTTTACTTGAAATGGTTTTGTAAAATCAAGCAGAATTAAAACAGGCTTCTCAGTTATCTTTTGCTTCAAAATTTTAAAATTTCTTTCAGCATTAGTAGTCCACTTAAATGGATGTTTGCTCTTTTTTATTGTCTCAATTATGGGTGCATTAATCTTACTGAAGTTTCTTATAAACTTTCTATAAAAACTAGCAAGTCCATGGAAACTTCTTACCTCAAAGACATTCCTTGGTGAAGGCCACTCCACAATTGCCTTAACCTTTTCTGGGTCCATCTTCAATCCTTCTGCAGAAAAAAAAAAACCCAAATACACCAACTCTTCCTTCATGAATGAACATTTCTTCAAATTTATCAGCAGTTTCTCTTGGTGCAGCTTCTTCAAGACATGATTAAGATGCCTTAAATGTTCTCCTTTAGTTCTGCTGAAAACTAATATATCATCCAGATACACTATCATAAATTTTCCAATGAACTCTTTCAATACCTGATTCATAAGTCTCATAAAAGTGCTAGGTGCATTTGACAATCCAAAAGGCATTACCATCCATTCATATAATCCTTCATTTGTTTTAAAGGCAGTTTTCCACTCATCACCCTCTCTTATCCTAATCTGATGGTATCCACTTTTCAAATCTATCTTTGAGAAATATTTAGAACCACTGAAACAATCCATTAAATCCTCAACTCTGAGCAAAGGGAATCTGTACCTGATTGTGATCTTATTAATTGCTCTGGAATCAATACACATCCTCCAGCCTCCATATTTCTTTGGGCTCAATACTGCTGGTACAACACATGGACTCAAACTTTCTCTAATCAGCCCCTTGTCCACCAATTCCTGTACTTGTCTCCTGATTTCCTCATTTTCCTTGGGATTCATTCTATAGGCTACCTTATTTGGCAGATTTGAACCAGGGATAAAATCTATCTGATGGCTGATCTTTCTCACAGGTGGCAGCTCATCAGGTAAATCATCCACAACAATGTCACAGTAATCATCTAACATCTCTTGGATTTCTACTGGTAAATCAGAAATCTTTGTAGAAGTAAGAACTACTTTAGGTTTTCAAACTAAAGCAAAGCTTACCTCTTCTTCTTCTATCTGCTGCAGATATTCCTTCCCACTCAGCAACAAGGTCTTTGGATCAATCACTCTGCTAAATGGCTCTCCTTCCTCCATGGGTATCAATGTATGGTGTACCCCATCTTTGAAGAACTTGTAAGTGTTCTTCTTGCCATCATGCACTACTGCTCTGTCAAACTGCCAAGGTCTACCCAACAGTATATGACACACATCCATGGGCATTACATCACATAGGACCTTATCTTTGTATTTGCCCATTTGCAGCTCTATCTCACACTGCTCTTTTACAACCAGCTGGTGCCCTTTGTGTAGCCAGGACACCCTATAGGGAGTTGGATTCTCCCTTGTCTTCAACTTTAATTTCTCTATTGCCTTAGTGGACACCAGATTGTCTGTGCTGCCACTATCAATGACTAGCTGGCAACATTTCCCTTGGACTTTGCATATGCTCCTAAACAAAGTCTTCCTTTGTGCAGGCTCAGTGACCTCTTTAGCTTGCTTCAATAGGACCTTATTTACCACCAAGGATTCTCCCCTCTCTGGAAGAATTTCTTCTTCAATTTCTGCCTCTTCTCCAGCATGGGCAACAGCAGCATTTCTTGGACCAGCACCCACATTCTCTAGACACTCATAGTGCTTATGTCCCACTTCCTAACATCTATAGCACCTCAACTCTCTACCTCTGCCTCTGTCTCTGCCTCCTCTTCCTTTTCCTCTGTAAGAACCCCTTCTGCCCCTTGCATCATCCTCTGTAGATGCATTCTGAGGTGAACTATTGTTAGCTCCATCCCTGGGTGTAGCAGACTTTCCTCTACCACCCTGACTTCCCTTTCCACAGAAATTACCTCTCTTCTTGGCAGACTGTTTCCTCAGGAGTTTCTCCTCTGCTTTCAAGGCCATTTGATAGGCCTCTTCCACTGTCTTAGGAGATAGGAGACCAATCTCATCTTGGATCTCCAGCTTGAGACCGTTCACATATCTTGCAGTCTTCTCAGGTGTTTCTTGGAATTGCCTAGCCCTTATGCTCACTCTATAGAATTCCTCTGTGTATTCTTTTACTATCAGCAACCTCTGTCTCAGGTTCTGCATTTTCTTATACAATGTCAGCTGGTAATCACTAGGCAAGAATTTACCTTTTAATTTAGCCATCATTCTGGTCCAGCTCTTGATAGGTTGCTTGCCAACTCTCCTCCTTTCTGCCTGCACTCCATCCCACCAAAGTGCAGCATGTCCCTTCAGCTTTGTTGCTACAAACTTGACCCTTTTATCTTCACTTATTTATTCATAGTCGAAGCATTTTTTCATTTCATTAATCCAGTCTACTAGTTCTTCTGGATTCAGTCCCCCTGCATAACTCGACACTTCAATTCTGGGCTTAACTGCAGACCCCATAACAGTTCTGAGGAGCCTCATGTTAGGAGGAATTTCAACATTTTCTTTAGCTTCTTCTGTTTCAGGTTCGCTAATGTCTTCCGGATCTCTGGGCTGTCTTCGCTCCATGGCATCGATTCTGGCCTCGGCCCTCTGCAACATCCCCAACACCTCAGCGTTGGCAACAGACCTCCTTCTGCTAGCACCTCTACCAACTCGGATTGCCATGTCAGCAAAAACAACTTAAAACTTTGCTCTGATACCACAAATGACGCAACAATGCTGAAATTTGGACTCCTAAGGAGAGATGGTCGACCGTAGTTGTGGCTCTGTCAACATTTCCCTTTCTGAACTCTGCAGTTTATTTCCCCACATGGTCTTCTTTCCTTTCCTTGGGTTTATTTGTCAATTTTAGATAAATTGATAAATAAACATATATTCACGACTTTTCACATATATACTCGACTTATATAATTGTCTCCAAGCCTTGGGGCTAAGGTTATAACCCTTGAGATTTTATATTAATACACACGCCTTTTTGAATAAATAACTTTTAAATAAACCTTGGCTCTGGGCCCCGCGTCTACGTTCAATTGCCCAATCAACGCACTCACCATACCTTGTTTAAACCTCGCGCATCTCCGTCAGACGACCACCGTCCGATGACTCTGCGCCAGATCGACGAAACTCGGCGATATTGCTCCACCTCCTGGTACAAACGTTAACGTGCGACGAGAATACGAAAAGGCGGTTTTGTACTCCCGTTCGGTGCCACATGTCGAAGGTTCTATGGAATCGCTTCAATTCGGAAAATACCGTCTTCCCTGCAAAAGTGGTGTGATATGGGCAATCCGCCCTTGGGAATCCACTCGTGGTTTTGCTACAGTGATCAACCAAAGGTTGAGTCAGGGTTGGGATGCTCTTCATATGCCTTATCTCCGGTCTATGTTTCGGGTTCGTTTCAATAGAATTTGTTACAATTATATAGTGGAGAATTCCATAATAAAGATACAGACAGAGGACTACGGTGGAATTTAACTCGCAGGGTTTATCCAACCAATTTATGGGAAAAATAGATAGATAATGCGGAATTATACAATCACCATTCTCAACGATTTCACACCAACCAATGTACAATCATTTCTCAATCAAACAATTTCTTCATTAATAAGAACTCAAGACAATTCGATGGCCAATGAGCATTGAAATCATTTAACTGGAAACAGTTGTTAACACACAGAGTTTTATTGCAGGAATCTCTCCTCTTCTCCTCCCTTCTCTCCCTCTTCTAATACATTCGAGGGATTACATTTATATACATGAATATTTGTCTATTCGGTTCCTCTGTGTGGACCGTTTTGGAAATCAACAGCCTAATTAAAATAACTCAACTAACTGAAATATGACAGCTAGACTAACTGAGCTATTCGACTTCTACAAATTCTAACTAATCTAAATGATACAGTCAGCTGAGGTATTGACTCCTAGCTGTTACAATTCAAATTTTTTGAACCCTCCTAGCCACAACATGTGGACAAACTTCCTACATTGCTAGCTAGTGTCAAATGCCCCTGCATCAATTCACTAGAGGGTTTTTTCCTTGTAGTTTTTAGGGCTTCGGTCAACCTACTCTTTTTTCCTCGATTTTTGTGCCCAGTTGTACGACCTTCAAAATCCAATTTTCAACAAATTTTGGAGGTAAAAAAGTCAAAGGTTGACCACAGCCAATGATGGCTAACGCACAACAAATGACCCTAAAACAGATCTGCAGATTTCCCCAGCTTCAGCTCTGCACATGTGAAGGAAAGAGGGCTCCAAAGGCTATCGAGCCAATTAGATCACAATGAGAGAGTGTGTGATGAGATGATGAGCAAATGATCTCCAAGTCTCTCCAATTTATATCCATCAATGAGGGTGTGTGACATATCTATTAGGCTTGTGAGCCAACATTACAAATATGGCCAACCTAGCACATGTGTGGAACATAAAATCAAAATATATGTTATACTCATCCAAAAAAGATGATCTTTAGATCAATCTTGCACCTCTCTGAAAGAGGAGTCCAACAAAAATATAATCATCATCATGTGAGCAGTGCAACCTGGATTTTGGACCTAGTTTCCCATAATTAACAACTATCTATTTAATGCACGTGCATAATTGAACTATTTCATCTCTTCCATTTTTATAGTTCCTATGCTATTATTCATCAACACATGAAAAATTATCAAAAAATCAAAGAAAAACATTAAAACTAGAAAGAGATAAGTTAAGATATTGCCCCTCATAGTTATGGATGCATCACTTGGTCATCAATTTTTACAATTCTATTGGGTTTCTCTAAGGAATATGGTCATTAGTCAACATTGTGCATTCTTATCTTGTTGCATCAAATTGAAGTTAGTCCTCAAGTGGCATCATTGTATTCATAAGTACGCATGCATACAAAAATATTAATTTCAAACATAAATTCTTTCGTAAACTCGAGCCCATTGAGGTTCAGTACTGAACCTTAGCTTTGATACCATTTTGTAAAAAACCCAATTCCCTCAATGACTTAAATAGGTTGCAGGGTATGTTAAATTTTGTTATACTAGCTTGGTAATAATCTTTGATACCACTCTGTCACATAAGCCTACTATCTTTATAGTAGCCACACTTGCAAAAATTTTATTTTCATATCTCATACATTTTCTCAAACACTTTACATGTAAACGTTTCTTCAAATGATTTTTATACAACGAGTTAAGTAGTTTTTTTTCTTGTAGACATTTCATTAAACATTTAGTATGAAATCAAATAAGAAGAATTGCTTTGATTCCACTTGTAAGATACTAACTAAAATATACCACTCAATCATGAAACTTTTAATTTTAATCTTTGAGATGTTTTATCAAATAATTTGTATGCAAAATGCAATAAAACGCCTTTAATAATTGTTTTCCAAATTATTTCCATGCAACTAGTTATATATCAACTACAACAATACTATCATACAACAATGTTAGCATACACCAATACTATGTTTGTCCTAAAAGCAACATTTTCATTGGGGAATTTCATTGAATAATGGTTATGTAATGAATCAATAAATTGTATAGGTATTTCTTCAACCACTTTGCATGCAATTTAATATAACAACTTCGATAGGACATATATCCTAAATTATGGTAGTCCATGTTCTGAAAAATGAACGAGATAATCAGTATGAGTTCCCATCACTATGGTCCAAGTTTTGGACTTCATAACCTCCAAGATGAAAATTTATAAGAGGAACTCCAACATGACCTATTTTATGCATGATTTAATGGGAATCCAAGAATCTCAATATCCTCTTATCATATTCTTGTGGACGGATTCAGAGTAAATTTGAGAGGTTGGTATTCATACATGTAAGCCTATAAGGGCAATAAGAAAACATAAAACAATGGAAAATGGGTTGAACTATTGGATAATGTATACCTATTTTGGGTTTTAGGCTCTTGTGGTTATCATTTCTTAAAGAGCTTCCCGGATTATCCACATTATTAAGGAACATTTGGATCCCAATGGGGATCCATCATCAGGACATTTGAATCCTCGTTGGGATTCAAAACGTCGACAAATTTTCCTTAATACTGTGGATAATACGGGAAGCTCTTTAAGAAATGTATACCTATGACGGATTCAAAATAAATCTGAGAAGATGGTATTCATACATGTAAACCTAAGACTACAGAGGCAATAAGAAAATGTAAAACAATGGAAAGTGGGTTGAATGGTTGGATAATGTATGCCTATGAGTTGGTTGTTGTAAATCTCCCTTGAATAATAAGAATATCTATTGTTATTGTCCAGCGGACCTTTTCCCTCGTAAAGAGTATTTTACTACATAAAAAGTTGTGCTAATCTTTGTGTTTCATTATTCTATTATCTTGTTTATTTGTCATTATTTTCTTCAATTTCAATTTATTTGAAAATGATATATGAGCTCTACTCATATTGAAAAGTCCAACTCAATGATTTAATAATAATAATAATAAATAATTTAATTGGGACTTAAACATTTAATGTATGCACTTTGAATTGAATTCCTGGAGTAAAATCATGATATGATTAAATTGTCGGAAAGACAGTAAATATAAGGAGCACGGAATGTATTGTCGACAGGCTACGAGTTACTGCAGGCTAGCCCTAAAGTGAAAGTATCGGATTGTCACCAAAAGAGTGATGACGCTCTTTTATTGACTGAAACTTTTCGTCACATGCCATTGAATGCATGAATACGATTCAATCTCAGAGACATGAATTTAGATATTTTCGGCTGTGTATATACCATCGACAGTGTGGGATCCAATTCGAACAATGGGGACTTGATTTTGATTCGAATCACCGTACGAATATACCAGATCAACTTCCCGTACGTCTTGGCGTTTATGAGGTCAGAGAAGGATCGTTGGGAAGCCATGTGACATGTTCATTGTTTCTTGTCAATAAGTGCCAAAAGGAAATCATGGAGGAGTAAATGTAGCACTGAATCTGAATATGAATCACGGCCTCAGGCGCTGTGGAGGTATGCCATTTGGCCAACTTCTGTGGGCCGTGACTACAGCCAAGCCCCCCTGACAAGATGACTTCAGAAGAAAGAGAGATGGAAGGTGGAGGTGTGTGATTGGGCCAGGTCTAGGGCCGACATTACAGCCAACGTTTCCTGACACCCAATATTAGGACCAACCCTGCAATTTCCAGCCGCAATAATAGACACTACTCCTCCTGCTTTTGAAATATACGGCTGTTTTGTCGCTGACATAGATTCAAGATCGCAGGAAAAAGAGGACATGAGAACGTCGAACATGCACGTTAGAATTTCTCTGGTTGTCATGTATGACCACCGTATTGTCGGCTTCGTTTACTGGCTTGTACGGTTAGTGTCTTAGGTTTTGTACAACGTTTCTGTTTTCGAAGTTTTCTACCCATGGAGTAAATGGGTGAGGAAATTAGGTTTTGGTAGTTTTTTTTCCTTGAATCTTGTTAGAAATAGATTTAATATCATGAAAAACCTAAATACCATTTAAAATTCCGAAACTTACGTATCTGCGGTTTCTAAAAAGAATTACCAAATTTTATCAAAATCTCACCCAACAATATCTAATTTTTTTGGTTGTAACATGGAATGAGACATTTTCATTCCTATCCTTGAAACTGACTGTGTCGGTTGCTTCATACAGTGTACCGAACATTCAGCTCCCAAAAATATATTATTGAAATTCTTCCAGTAGTTGTATACGCATAAATGACTATTACTACATTAGCGAGGGGTTACCTCTTGTGAACCAGATGATTGAGTTGCGTATCAAGAGAACAAAATGTTGTTGGTATGGGAATTAATAGGAGGTTAGTGGAATTCCCTCTTTTTGATTCAGACAGCTTTCGGTAACAAAACAATATCTTTGAGAAAAATGAAAAGTTAGTGTTAGGTTTGGAAAAGGGAATATGTAGTTTTGACAATTACTGGTAGTATTAATTTCACCCAATTTTGTAATTATAATATATATATATATAATATTAATTAATTAATTTTATATATACCTAAAGGAAATAATAATAAAAATGGTTATATATATATAATTAATTTTATATATACGTAAAGGAGATGATAAAAAAAATGGTTATATATATATATATATTCTATTTTATATATATATATATATATATATATATATATATATATATATATATATATATATATATATATATATATTCTATTTTAAATATCATTATATATGATATTTCATTAACATTAAGATTTTTTTATTAGTTTTAAATTTTAAATTTTCAAATTAAATTTGCATTTCATTTTAATTCTAATATTAATAAATTTAGTATTTACTATTTTAAGTTTAAATTTATTAATTATAAATTTGGTTTCATTTTTAATATATATAACATTATATTATACTATAATATATGTATTGACTATTTAAAATATCAATTAATATTAATATTTATTTATTAGTTTTAAATTTTAAACTAATAAAAAAACTTCAATATTCATACTTTCAAATTAATTTTTAATTTATTTTAAGTTTAATATTAATAAATTTATTATTTATTATTTTAAATTTAAATTTATTAATTATAAATTATTTATAACTTTCTGATATTCCAATATATTAATTTAAAATTACAAATGTCTTAATATTAAGAATCATATAAATACCAAGTATAATATATTGAACATCTTTTATGTGCAACACATTAAAAAAATGAATTTTTTGCAATATTAATATAGACATTGAGTGTCCTTAATTTTTATTTCAACAATATAATTAAATTATAAATATAATGAAATATTGTTTCACTCATTTTTCTTCAACTATAACTTCTAAACTATTATGTTTAAAAGAAACTGTAGTTAAATAGTATGGATGTGATTTTTTTTTTTTTTTAAATATTAATATTCAATTTCTAGTATGGATATGTTTTTTTTTTTTAAATATTAATATTCAATTTCATATTTTTATGATTATATTTAACGAATAATCATATAAGCATTTAAAATATATATATATATATATATTTTTAAATCTATTATTATATTATGCTTATTATATATAGTAATGTTAAGTATATAATTATATATATTTTATGATAATTATAATGAAATTAAAAATAAAAATATTTGTATAATTATAAATATGGAACATATATATAATATAAATAATATTATAAAGGATTAGAAACTTCAATTCTTTGAAGTGTTGAAAAAGATTAAATATTTTGATTCTATTTTTTTTTTCAATTTTGTATTTATAAGAAAATATGTATTTTAAGAAATTTGAGAGCTCTTAACATTTAGTAAATTTGGAATTAAGATGATCTATATTGATTGTATAAAATCTCAAAAAATGATATTATTAATTTATTCATATATGACAATTAATTTATCATAACTAATTTAAAATTAGAATACAATTTTTTTATAATTTAATAATAATATAGCCTATAGATAAAAGAATAAATAATAGTGGGCTTATTATTAAGGTCACTTGTTTGGAAAAAATCTAGCTATGCTTGGGGCTAGTGTAATTTAGGCCTAGATAATTTTGAGAGCAAATTACAATTTCTCAAGTCGAAAGTTAAATATGCAATTATCTCACTACTTACACAACTGAACAAATAAAAAAATATAATAATAATGCAACAAATTAAACATTTTTTTTTTAAATTTCAAATCTTCTTTACATATTATTTTTAAAATTAAAATTTATGTTAATTTATTATTATTATAATATTTTAATAAAAAATACGTTTTCATAAAATGAATGTAAATTAATTCTTAATTTTAATTTCATCAAACACAAAAATCTAGTGGGAAAAAAATTCTGGTATACATTATATTATAAGTATATGGATTATTTATATTGTTTTTCATAGATTTTAATTTTTAATATTTTTACTTATTTAACAAAATTTAGTTATATATTTTTCTATTTAATAAATGTATTTATATTTTTTAAAACAATTTAATATCATATAAATGTAAATAATTTTTTTTAATAGTGATAATTTTTTCCCATTATCATAAATATTATTGGAAAATATGTTTAAAATTTTTAAATATAAATTATGAAATATTAAAATATTATAGTAGTCAAGGATTTCTTGTATAAATTATATTATAAGTATATGAATAAATTATATTATACATATATGAATGAGTAACATTAGTTTTCATAATTTTTAATTTTTAATATTTTTACTTATTTAATAAATTTAGTTATATGTTTTTCTATTTAATAAATTTAGTTATATATATTTTTTAAATTCTATACCATATAAATCTAAATAATTTTTTTTAATAGTGATAATTTTTTTCCATTATCATAAATATTATTGGAAAATATGTTTAAGAATACAAATTTACAGTATAATAATAATTGTATCTTTAAACTATACTTTTATGATTTTTTTCCTTTTTCTTCCGAAAGAGATTCACCTAAGAATTATTTTGTTTAAAAGAAAGGACTCAACGAAGGATTTAACTTAATGTTTTAGATTTGTATTCATACAATTTTTTCTTAACCTTTATATTTGGCTAAATAAATTTTAATGAAATAATTTAATTAGTTTAAATTGATTTAGCATGAGGATTTTGTGCTTTTAACGTTGTCGGTTGTATATCATGTCCATGTTGGAGAAAGTGCCACTTAGAGAACAAGCACCTTAAGTGTGAAGGCTAAGCCTAGGGCCGTTGTGAGGCAACCTCAGGTGCTCCCCACCTAAGTGTTGTGGGTTCATTCACCTATTTTGTCTTCCTATTTTTAATTTGGTATCATAGTTTGAGGTGAGAGTTGGGTGAGCTTCAAAGGGGTTGTGAATGTAGAGAGGCTTGTGAGGGTTCGGTGGTATGAAGGTTGTGTTTGTCGTGCAGGTTAGAATTGAGGAAAAAATGGGATTATAAAGTTGTGTTGAGGAGGTAGAGTGTTGCTACATATATAATTCTAGCGAAGGAGAGGGAGACCCTCTTATAGTTGAGATCTCGTGCCAAAGCGAGGGTCATTGCATTCTGCATCATGACTCTAGTGTGGATGAAGGAGGAGCTTATGGCCTTGATGTTGTATATTGTAGATCATGTCCATGTTGGAGAACGTGCCACTTAGAGAACATCAATGTTAATTTTGAAGGTCGACTATGGGGAAGTTGTGAGGGCAAGAAATGGAGTCTTGGTGAACCCGATGGTGGGAGAGCCTATCTGTAGATCTGTGCGTGGAGAGACATTTCTGATCTGTCAATGTTGTTTTGAATCCCACATGCCCTGTAGAGGTGACCATTGTGCATGGAACGTGGTGTGGAAACCTTCGCATGGACATCTGAGCTACAACTTGGAGACACTGATTAGAGAAATTGTTTGAGTTTGAAGGTGGCACGATTTAAGTAGGAACAATAGTGTTGTAAAGTAGAACTAGAGCGCATCGGTGAATTATGCTCTATGTTGGAAGTCGACTGGTGAGAGATACTGAGTCACACTATTGAAAAATGCGTGGTGTGGTTGTCATAGTCTTCTTCCTATGAACAATGGAGAGTGGTCAACTTTGCACGAATAGGAACTTTTACAGGAGGACGCAGTTGAATTCCTAATGCACAGCCTTCACAATAAACACATTCATTCCTTAACATAGGCATTCCTTCAATCATAATTTTTTTTTTGCAGCAACAATAAATCATGATAATAGATATGACCATACTGCTGATTCCAAATAATTTTTGTTGTTTATTGATGATTGCACAAGGTATACTTGGGTGTACTTCCTTAGGAAAAATGGTGATGTTTCTGAGTATTTCAAAGAATCCAAAAACATGGTAGAGAAGCAAAAAGGGAAGTCCATAAATATCATGTGTTCAGATCAAGGGGGAGAGTATAGGTTGGGGAACTTCACCAAGTATTTCAAGGATCATCGAATAGTGCATAAATTCACAGTATCCTACACTCCACATGACAATGACATTGCAGAAAGGAAAAGCATGACATTAGTGGAGTGTGTAAAGAGTATGATCAAAGGTAAGAACTCCTCATATTATTTTTGGGCAAAAGCCATTAGTACTATTTTTTATTTAAGGAATAGAAGTCCAACAAGGTATCTTCATATCAAGACACCATTAAAAGCCTTGTATGGTTCTAAACCAACAATTCATCATTTGAGGGTATTTGGGTGTAAGGATTTTGCACATATTCTAAAGGAGAATAGAAAGAAGCTTGATGTTAAAGCTATTAAATGAATTTTTGTGGGATACTATTTAGAATTTAAAGGTTATAAAATGTTTGATCCATCTACTCACAAAGTGTCTGCAAGTAGATATGTAAGTTTCCATGAATAGGCAGATGAAGGCAATAAGGATAGTAGTTATGAAAGGTGGCACATGCTTCCTAAAGATGAAGGAAATAAAGCAGAAGAAAGTGAGTAACAAAATCTTGTGGAAGAATCCAATGATATGCACACCACCACTAGTCATAGCCCACTTTCTGGAGGAGAAGTGCCTTCTAAGAATATGTGTGAAGACATTGAAGTACGAAGTAGGTCTGCTTGGCATATTCACCTACCTGAAAGGTATAAGGACTATGTCATCATGAATAGCGTTTTGAATGTCATAAATCCCATGAGTTTTAATGAAGCTAATGAAGATGAAGAGTTGAGAAAATAAATGGAGTTAGAATATTAATCTATAATTAAAAATAGATCCTGAGCATTCACAGAATTTCCTTAAGGAAAAGAGCCCATAGATGTAAATGTCTATAGAAACCCAAGTTTAAAGCAGAAGGTAGTATAGATAATTATGAAGCTAGATAGGTGGAAAAACGGTATCCACAAAAGGAGGGAATTGATTAAGAAAAAACATTTTCACCTGTAGCTAAATTAAATACTATTAGACACTTAACTGCATTAGCTACAAAGTACCATTGGAATTTGAACCAATTAGATGTAAAATATTCTTTTCTGAATGACGATTTATAGGAGGAGGTGTATTTGACACAATTTGAAGGGTTTGTGAAAAAAGGGCAGGAGCATTTATTTTGCAGATAAAATAAAACTTTGTATGGGCTAAAGTGGACACCTAGGTCATGGTATGAAAAAGATAGATTCTTTTTTTCTTCAGCAATGTTTTATGAGAAGTCAAAGTGATCTGAATATGTATACCAAATTTGATGCAAAGGTGAATGTAGCAATGATTTCTTTGTAACTTGATGATATAATTATTATAGAAAAATCAGTCAAATTAATTGATGAAATTAAGGTGTAGATGTTACAAGTATTTGAGATAAAAGATCTTAGTGAGTTACATTATTGTCTAGGTCTTGAAGTGTGGAGAGATGTTTTCCACACTGTTGTTACTCAGGGTAAGTATGTTAGAGAAGTGCTTAAATTTTTTAAAATGGATAAATGCTAATCGGTTTTTACTCCAATACAACAAAATGTGAAACTTCATTTTGATGATGCCTCAAAAGAGGTAGATGGTACACTATATAGACAACTAGTGGGAAGCTTGAATAATCTTACAACAACCAGATTTGACATAGAATACTTTAATGGTGTCTTAAGTCAGTTTATGGTGAGACCTTTAGAAAGCCATTGGAAAGCAGAAAAATGAGTACTTGGCTATCTTAAAGGAACAATTGATTTTTGTCTTAGGTATACTAATTCATTTGATGTTGAGCTGACAAGTTACTCAAGTTTATTTTGGGTTGGTAATCTGGATGATAGAAGATCTACTACATGTTATGGTTTTAGCATTGGATCCAGGATTATTTCATGGTGCAAGAAGAAACAACCTATTGTATCTTTGTCATCCACAGAGGCTAAGTATAAAGCTTTGTCTGCAACAACTTCTGAAGATGTTTGGTTGAGGCAAGTTCTTGAAGATATTGGAGAAGAACAAAATAAGGCTACAATGCTCAAATGTGACAACCAGAGCTCCATCAAGTTCACTAATAATCCAATCCTTCATGCAAGGACAAAGCATGTTGATGCTTAGTTTCACTTTATTAGAGAGAATATACACTCTAAAGAAATTGATCTTGAATATTATAATACTTGTGAAAATGATGCTAATATTCTCACAAAGCCCATTGGGAAGACAAAATTTGAGTTGTTTAGGGAAGTATTACCTGTGGAAATGAATCCTTTCTCCATGAAGGAGGGAACTTGACCACAATGGAGGAAGTTTGTTGACTATGTATTACATTAAAATTAGATCATTTTTTCTAGGATCTTGTTGTGATATCCCAAACAAAATGTAATGGTTTATATTTGTATATAATTGTTTTTTTCATGTGGGTTAATTCACCTGTTTTGTCTTCCTATTTTTAATTAATTACTTTAAGCATTAAACCTAATTAAATAAAGGTGCTAAAAAATCATATAACTGGCTCATATATATGCATGCAAACAGATTATAGATAAATACTCCTGCACAAAGCATGAATAATACGCCATCAATCATGAAAATTTTGAAAAACAGAGCATCCATCACAGGGAAGCCATTTATCCCGGCCTTAAAAACTAAAATGCTACTGCAGATGTTTTCTAGGAAAAAAGTAGAACCATATAATTAGTTTAGATTACTTTATTATGGAAATCTAGAATCATATGTTTTCTAGAAAAAAGTGATGTATGACGTGTGGGAGTATGTGATTTGGCAAACTTTGGGGGCGACATTACGGTCACCGTAATCTTGACAGCGGACATTTGGCCAACCTAATGTTCTTAGGTTCTGCACGCTCAAAACCAATATGTATCAAACACTTTCCATTAGCAGCAGTACCTCTAGTCTTGCCTTAAAAATGTGGAAATTTTGTCGCTGACAACTGGTATTGACAAGAAGACAGCATCACGTTGAACGTTCAAGGATTTCAGCTGTTCATGTATGAACTGGGCAGTGTAAGGTTGCATTTACTAACTTGTACGATTAGTCATTTTTTTTTGGCCAAACAACTCTCTTTTTTTGGTCCATTCTATTGGAAAACAAAAATTTCAGTACAATAGTCTCGTGAGAAATTGTCGAGTTGTCTGATTCTTCATATACATCCCCGAGAATGCCCATTGGGCAAAGATAGGTTGTAATTGTATAGCAGTATCTGAGAACATATCTTGAGGGGACACAAATTTCCACGAGCTTTGTCTCAGTTGTCAAAGTTGTGATACCGGCATCAATGGCTACTAGGGTTTCCCAGCGTCTAGGCCAGAGTATTGACTTAGATGGCAAATGATTTTAATATGTTTAACATGGGTATGTGATAATTGGGTCAGTTATTGTCACGGAAAAGTACCACTAGAAATCTTTCGACCAAGCATTCCTTCGAAGAAAAAGAAAGTGGAATTATACAAGTACTGAGCCCGCGTGTCGATATGGCATGTCACGGTTTAAGAAGCCGACTGTCAAGCGATTTATGTACAGAACGATCTTTGAAAAAGCAAATCCCATTGAACTTGGCCATGAATGTATGTCAACTATTGAGAAGTTTTAGCAAAGGTGATGAGTAGTACAGGTGTAGGGCCAGCTTGTGTGTCAATGGTCATAAAACAACAACGACGGTTGAGGAGAAAAAATCTGAGAAAGAAATTTCTAAATTGGAAGGAAAAATAAATTAAGAAATTACTTGTAGGGTCATCCATCCAAACAGGAGGAAAAACGAGGTGATCTTAACTTGGTCACCTGACAGAATATATACTTCGACGGAGCTCCTCCTTTGACTATTCGGGTACATTATGCAGTGCTTTCAGGAAACTTTGGTGGAAAGTAAAGTCCTGAATGATTTAAAAAACGTAATTTTTGCATTTTTTTTTTGAAATTTTGCATCTTGTTTTAGTGGTTAAATAGATTCTTTTTTAATGATGGAAGTAGATTCAGTACTATAAAAAATTATTGGATACCTGAAATGCTGAAATGCTAAAACTTGATGGTTATAACTTGGAGTTTCAAAAAATTTGCCTTTTTTCCAAAATCTTACCATAACTTTTTTTGTTCTTTACAAAATTATTGTTTACTAAGTTGTGAGTCCTAGTATAAGTGCAAGCTTATATGCTTTCCTGACTTTTTTGATAATTAGGAAAGAAAATAATAATTTGTAATGAAAAATATATTAAAATTTGTAATTTAGTATTGTTTTTAATTTATTATTATTATGATTTTTTTAAATTTATTATTTAATTTGATATTATATATTAATTTATGTATTTTAAATCTTCACAATTTTACAATATAAAAAAATAGATCTTTCATAAACTAGAGTTCAAGATGGATTTAATTATTGTTTTCCCTATATATAAAAGAGCTTTAGTGTTTAATTGTTATTATTAGTTGTGAATATATATATATATATATATGAAAAGTAAAAGTTTAAAAGTATTTTAATGTTAAGCTTATTCACTATCGATACAAATTTGATGGACATATATTTATTGCTATGAGCAAAAAAATATAATAATATTTTACATAAAACTTTCACTTCTTTTCCAAATAAGTTCTTTCTTTCTCGTGCATCTTTCTTATTATAGTTTTTCTAAAAATAAATAATATTGAAAAAAATTTAATAACAAAGTAAACTTATTTATTAAATAATTTTATTTCCAGTTAACAAATTATAAATAGATTTTAATAGTAAATATCATAATTCTTTTCCATATAAATATAGTATAAATAAATCTTTTGGTGTTATTTTTATATTTATAATGTAAATTTTAACAGAAAAATAATATATTGGATAGATATATGTATCTATTTTAGTGATACAATAATTACAATTATTAATTTATTTTTATAAAGAAAAAAAAGTTGTTTGAGTATTTTTTCATTTTAATTTATATATTTTTTATTATTAAAAAAATTAATATTTTCATTATTAGAGATATTAATAACATTTGTTTACCCGAGGTGGTCTTACTCTATTCAATTAGACTATTCAAACATGCTGGATAGTCAAGTGTCTTATAGCAAAAGCTATTCAGAGTTTCTGGCCTATCCATTCTAAGGCAAACCTGCCAAAGATAGAACCTCACTTTCAGGACCTGCTTCAGGACATACAGAACCAGTTGCAGCATATCAAGACCACTCAATATTAGGCAACTAATCGTATTATCAGATTGGATGATCGGGTAGACCGTATGGAGAAGCTGCTCCAGCAGCTGCAGTAAGTTGATATGCCTGGGTCTACTATGAAAGACCCAGCTCCAGTTTCCTCATCAGATGGCTAGTTATTTTCCGTATTATGCTTTTTGATGCACTCTTTAGCTGTATATGAAATCTATTTATGTCATATGTATGTTGATACTGCATATGTATGTTGATACTGCAGTAGTAGGACAGATAGCTCATGTGACTTATAGACAGATGAAACAATTTCAATTTTGGTATGCTTTTCATGCTTTCAGGTGGCCAACAGACCTGGTTTCCTATGGGCAGGTTGAGGCCACAGCCTGAATTTTATATTTTGTAGTCTATCCTATATTTATAAATAGAAAATAGTGTTGTCCCACCAAATTTACAAAAAAAAAAAAAATAACACTTGTTTTTAGGTTATCCTATATAGATTTGTGATATTCATCAATTGTCAATAGAGGTTCATATAAGTTATTTTTCCTTCAGTATTAATATATTGTTTAGATAAGTAATTATTTAAAAAAAAATCCAATTACATTGATATACACTTTCAAACATGACATCAAACATCCAATAAAATTTTAGTGCTATATACCATTACATGCAACACAAGACACTTAGATTTTATTGTTACACGGCATCAAACATCCTATAAAACTTTGCTCAATTGTTAATAAATTAAGTGCTATATACCATTCCATGCAACAAAAGACTCTTAGATTTTATAGTTTCAAGGATGTGAAATACACGATTACATCCAAATTATGCAATTGTTTAGAAACGTTTTTTTTTCATTTCTGTTGATAAATAATTTCATTTCTGATCTTTCACCTAGTTTTGATAATGATTATTACGGAAAGAATTCTACATAACTTTATAATTTCTCAAAATATGAGCTTTGTTCATAATTATGTTTTAGTTTGAAATGTTTTTATTACTTTGCTTTATAATTAGCTTATATTTTAATTAATTTACTAATGTTATTAGTTATTTATTTTTTACTTTTAACCTCTCATTGTCATATCTTTTTAGATTTTAACCAATAAAAACTTTATAAAGAAAATTTGTATGCAATATCTTCTTTAATTTTGACTAATAAAAACTTTATAAAGTAAATTTTTATTCAGTATTGTGATGAATTATTTGTCCCGTTTTATTTGTAATTATTTAACTTTATTTGTAATTATTTAAGTTGGAAATAGTAGCTATAACCAAAACTAACTTCTAACATTTGAATGATAGATGTAGATATTTGTGGGAAATAATAAATAAAATGTTGTTTTTCATGGAACTATTATGGGAACCAATACGTGAAAGTATGTTGTGAAGTAATTGTTTAAATAGTTAGAGTCCTAAGTAGTAAAGTATGTTGTGAAGTAATTGTTTAAATAGTTAGAGTCCTGAGTAGTAAAGAGCTTAAGGTGACAATTGTCAGAATTATAACCTCTATGATTTCCAAAATTTCATAATGAATGATTTAAATATTATAAATAAATAAATAAAGAATAAATAAAAAAAATGAATATTTACAAAACATTCTAGGTATAGGAATGGAAAGGACAAACATTGAAAACACAAAGACAATGCTAGAGTCTATATGAGAAAAGGGGAAAAGGAAGAAAAATAGGTTCAAGTGATTAAACTTTTCTCGTACCAAAGAATCCGGAGGCTCAAGGGGAATTGTGGTTGATGCAATTCACTAGTTGGAAATATGTTGGTTTCTATTATATTTCTAAATGTTTATATAAGTAAAAATATTAGTGTATTGGTTTTGTTATTAGAAATATTTGGTTTTCAAGACTGTATTTACTATTTAGCATGTGGGTGGTTGTATCAAGGGTGGACAAATAGTAAAGAACGGAAAAATAATTAGTTGAGCATGCAATAGTATATATAAAGTAGTTCTCATGAGTTCATATAAATTTTGACACTAAGTTAAAACACGAATATAAACAAGTTTCATAATAAAATAAGTAAGGATATATGGATATAGGATGCCATGTTGAATAGAGCAAGATAGATCTATATGTTTTTATATCAGAAATGGAATATGTGTAAATGAATAATTTAAAACAAAAAAAAATATTAATATGATAGTATTATGGATAAGTATTGCTACTTTATACAAATGGTTTTTATTTCAAGTTACTATATGGTCAAATAGAAACATTTAGGCAAGCTACGCATGTAGTACAACTTGGTTAAATAAAATCTTTATAGTAGGTACATACGAAATATAATTGTAAAAGTATCCTATAAATACTCCTTTCCACACATAGTCTACTAAGAAAGCATATAAATTAAATCCTGACTTTAGTAAAGTACATAAGGGAGGAAAATTTGAAATATACTAGGCACTATTGGATATGAAGAGTATTTATTATTAAAGAAAATAAATATTGAACAAATTGAAAAGAATAATTATGTTAGCTTTTGGTAGTAGAAGTGTTCTAGTATCTATGGTGTCTATGAGGCTAAGGAATTTTTTTTATTGAATACTTATAAAATATCTTCTAGGAAACACCTCGATTAGTTTAATTAGCCAATTATTAATTAATTTTATAATTCTAACATAGAAAATTTGATTAATTAAATCAGATCAATAGAGGAAAATCGATTTTTTTGTAGTGACTTCTTGAAATGTCCTTTGATGGGGTCAAGATGATATTAGCCATCGATTGATATTAGAAAATGGCTATTGGTTACTCAACAAGAGATTATATGAGCAAGCTGATGGGACATTGGAGATCACTCAAGAAATTTTACTTACCTAGTTATAGTGATTAGAAAGGGTGGCGTTGAAGTAGAGGGAGATAGTAGTAGTAAGTGTTTTAGTAGGAAGAATTGAGGAGTGATTTCAAGGGAAATTATTCACAAGATTCCACCATTCTGAGAGGAAGGAATATAGGCTAAATTATTCTACAGATAGGTTGCACTATACAATGTGAATTACCCAGTGCATAGAGCTATGAAACAAATCAATTTCCAGTTGCTAGAGACAAGTGTCAAAAGAAGTGTGGGTTGTTTGATGTGAGTTGCAGGAGGATGGAGGAGTTTCTAGAATGATTTTTTGGGGTAATGTGAATTTTAGTGGGACGTACTCACTTCTATATTTTTTCAATGGGAGTTAGAGGCATAGGTGTGAGTTGCAAGCATGTAGCCAAAATTATTTTTAAAAGGAAATTTTTTTCTTCCAGATTATTTTTCCAATGGATAAATTTACAGGAACTTTGGAAGTGTCATGCAAGTATTCGATGTACTCTTTAATTTGGTGAAGAATTAATAAAACCCTTATATGTAGATTGGATTTCTCTGCATTGAGGTTTCTCTAGGGACTATTGGCCAATATTTTGGTGTCCATAATTTAGTGTGTGAATTGTTTCTCAGTTCCTATATTTTATTTATGAAGATTGCAGTAATTAATTGATTGTTAATTGTTGTAATAATCTATCTCTGAAGATAAATAAAATGCATAAATTAGAATATTTATGTCTAGTTGTTGCAATTAAGGATATTTCACATGGTATTAGAGCTAATGTATATGTAAATGGTTTACTGGAGTAAATAAACATAGGCCACAAGAAGAGAAATTAACAGTTTTTTAACCCAATTCAATTTCTGTTTATTTGATTTTTTCATATTTCTAGAGATGGCCACTGAAGGTTTGAGCGATCAAGAGAGGTTAGATGGAGCATTCAAATTTAATGTTTGGAAAGCCAAGATGTCATTCCTTTTAGATGAGTATGGAATGCATAAGTATGCAGAGAATGTGTTTTCCATGCCAACAGGTCCAAAACAGTTGGATACCTATGAAAAGGAGAATGCCTAAATGAAGAGAATGATCCTTGATGGACTCAATGACTACATCGTTCTACATATCAAAAAGAAAGGGATGATGAAGGAAATGTGGGATGCCATCGTAAAAATGTACTAGGATACTTACAAAATGGGAAGATGATTCCCAAGGAAATTCTTTGGAGTATAAAGATGTACAAAGGTGAAGACATAACTTCGTATCTCACCAAATATTGACTTGTCATAGATAAATTTCCTACAATATGGGACAAGGCAAGTGACGATGAGGTAGTGCACATAAAACTCAATGGGTTCTTAAAGGAATGGAGTATGTTCGTCTAAGGAATTTCTAGGACCAAAAAAATTCCAGATTAGTATCACTTGTGGAGTATCTTCACTTAGGAGGAGCTTAATTTCATCTTGGTTAATGGCATCTGTAGCACTAGTAAGGAACCTAAGGTAGAAAAGGAGCAGGAAAATTCCCCCCTAGAAAAGAAGGAAAAGGAGAAGAAGGGTGCAGATAAGGGATAAAGCTAGATAGGAGAGAAGAAGAAGAATGACCTATCTAAGGTCAAATTTTTTGGTTGTGGTTAACATGGTCAGTATGTCAACCAATGTCCTAATCTAAAGAAGGATAAGAGACGTAAGTAGACAAAAAATTCAATATAAATGAAGTATTTTTCTTGTAGATTAGATGATGAATTTTCTATTGTAGCTTTCCTCTCTATCTCTACATCCATAAGTGTCTAGAATATAGACAATGGAACATCAACACATATAGGAGGGGTTGAATACTACATATCTAGCTAAAAGAAGGAGGATATGGACTTCCAGATATATATGTGAAATAAGAAAAATTATAATCAAGTTTGGAGACGAACCATTAGCATTTAGATGACGTCAGGGAAAAACAACAATGTTGCAAATGTGTTGCATGTACCAGGATTGGGTATGAACCTGGTTTCAGTTTATACACTATCACATATGAACTATAAGATAAGGAGTACAATGTATAGCACATAGGGTTGAAGGTGTTCAATAAATATCAGATTTGGAAGAAGGTAAAAAATATTCGTGTTTGAAGCATCAAGTTATACAAGTCGTAGTTTAATTCTCCAAAGACATTGGTTAGCAACAAAACAGTAGTGGAAAAGATTAGAGAGAGTTACTGAATATGAGGATGAAACACTTACACCATGGAGCACTCAAAGTTCTTAGGGAAACTGTGACAACTTCTTTATAATTTAGCACAAAACACGATGACGTGTACAGGGGGTGTGTGCCTAGGAAATTCACAAAGGAAACATTCCCAAGGAGTGACAATAGAGCGAGTGGAGTGTTGCAGTCAGTACACTTACAAATTTATGGCCCAATGTTAACCAATTATTTCATCAGGTGTGAGTATTTCGTGACCATCATAGATGGCTAAGCTAGGAAAAACTAGATCCATTTTTTTAGATGAAGGATGAGGTCTTTAGTTGCTTCAAGGAGTTCAAGGCTCCCGTGTAGAAAAATATAGGAATAATAATAAAATTTATTCATATGCATAATGGAGGAAAATAGATAGATAAGGACATCACATGGTTTTTTGTGAAGGAGGTGATAAGAAGATAACTGAAAACTCCATACATTCCACAATAGAATGGATTTGCAGATAGAAATAATAGAATGATTGTTGGGGCGGGAAAGGTGATGTTATATGACCATAATATGCCATAGCTTCTATGGGAAGAGGTGTGTACCACATTATTGTACGTATAGAACAAGGTTCCTCACAAATCATTGGGGAAAATAACACCAGAGGAGGTATTCACAAGGAATAAACCAAAGGTTGGAAACTTCAAGGTATTTGGAAACATAGCATACTACCATGTGTCAAATGATAAATGGAAGAAACTAGATCAGACTGTATAGAAGGGATATTTCATTGGCTATAGAGAAACATCCAAGGCATACAACATCTACATTCTTGGTAGTCGAAGGATCCTCATAGGACGGAACATGAAGTTCCATAATGAGATACTTTAGAAGATCTCATGAGTTTCTAGAAAACTATTGTAGTGGGCGAACATAAGCTCCAACAATTAAGAAACATTAGAAAAGAAAACAAAGTACAAGTCTAGTTACTAGCATGAGCACTAGCGCAGGTGCAAGAGAGGTATTGCAATTTTGCAACATACAAAGCGGGAGGGGATGGATGAGGAGCTTTAAGCTCCAACATCCATTTGTGGAAGAAGAAGTAGAGGGGTGCTTCAGATGTTGAGAGTTGTGTAGGATTTCATGGGAGTTCCTTGATCAAGAATTAGAGAGCATAGAAAGCTAGACAGGTACAAGGCATTGGTGAAAGAGGTTGTAAACAAGGAGACTTCTATTTATATTGAGGTTCCAAAGAATCACATGTGCTAGGATTCCATGGTGGAGGAGTAGAAATTCATCATGATCAATGATGTATGGGAGGCCATGCCTAGACTTATGGATAGGTCAATTGTAGGCTCCTGATGGATCTACAAGATCAAGTATGCTCCAAATGGTAGTGTGGAGAAGTACAGGGCTAAGTTTGTGGCCAAGTCGTATGTGTAAAAGGAACATATATATTATGAGGATAGATTCGCACCAGTCAAAAAATACATAGGTATCAAGGACATGATATATATAACAACATAGATGGGATGGAATATTCACAAGATGGACATCAAGACAACATTATTGAATGGGGTCATAGAGGATGATGTTTATATAGAACGAATAGAGGATTTTGATATGCATGAGAGAGAAACGCATGTGTGCATATTGAAGAGGGCACTATACAAGTTCAAGCAAGCTCTCAAGGCATGATATAGTTGGATAGATAACTACTTATTGTAGATGGGCTTCATGAAGAGAGAAGAATATTTCAACATATTCTATATAATGGTAGGAGGTGAGCCACTCATACATGTTTTATGTGTGGATGATCTCTTCTTAATAGGTTCACTAGGGATCATATAGGACTACAAGAGGGACTTGGTAGATGAGTTTGAGATGAAGTACTTGGGATTGATGCATTACTTCCTAGGATTAGAGGCATGAAATATAGATGGGGAGATATTCCTTGGGCAAGGGTGATTTTCTATGGATATTTTGAAGAGATCCAAGATGGAAGATTGCATACCAATTCCCATGCCTATGATTACTAACTGGACCAAGATAAAAGCATCAATGGATGTAGATGTGGATCCAACCATATATAGGAAACTCAGTAGATATCTCATGTGTGTATTTCAATGCAATGCTAGACATTTTTTTTGTAGTAAACACTGTCTTCTAGTTTATGGAGTAGCCAAAGAGGGTGCAATGGAAAATGATGAGACACACTTTGATCTATCTACATATTACAACCAAGGATGGATTGAAATATTCTCTGTGTGATGGTGTTAGTTTGTGTGGTTATAAAAATGCAGACTAGGCAAGAGGTGGAGTGGATCAAAAAAGATATTTAGGGTGTTTCTTTAGTATTTTATCAGGGGATGTCTCCTGGTGCAATAGGAAGTAGAAGCTTCCAGCACTGAGCTCTGTAAAGGTGATATACATGGAAACTACCATGGCTACATACAAAGTTATTTAGCTTTAGAAGATGATAGTGGGTTTGTTTGGTCAACGGATGGATTCAACCAGTATCTACTGTAATAATAAAAAATTCATCACGCTTTCTAAGAATCCAATATTTCATGATAGGTCAAATCATATCAACATAAGATACCACTTCATTGGAGATTGTGTGCAACATGGATCAATTCGGCTATAACATGTTCCCACAGATCAATTGTTTGAAAAATTATCATGAATGCCATAGATAATGTTGGCATTGATGTGTGTTTCAAGTATGTTGTTGGTTGGAATTGATGTCAACCTAGTAGCATGGGTTGTAGGAGAGTTGGTAAGCACTTGCATGCTTGGTTGTAGGTGGCTTTTATATGGTTGCGTATTGCATTAGTTTTGGCATGTTTACTAGCATGGTGATGTGAGGCTGGAGAGGATGTCATGGTCCTCATGGTCATGTTTTTATGGTCACGATTGTTGCATGCTGGTGTTTTGCACTGGTTTGGAAGCATTCCCATGCAGGGAAAAGTTTAAGGATGGAAAATTATCTTGAAGTTTAAAAAAATTAGTGAATCTCATTACTCCCTAATATGAAAACTATAAAATGTTTATTGATGTATTTGTAAAATTATTCAAATTTATAATGATTTTATATATACTCTCTATATAATGTTGGTGTTTTTTAAGGAAATTTTTTTATTATTATAAAATTTGGGTGTATCATTTTTATTAAGAATGTAAATTATATAATCTTCTTTATGGAAAAACCATGGAAAATTAGCCCACATGTGAATATTAGTCCCTAACATTTTCCATATGAATCCCATAATGATCAGTCATGTAGAGGAGGAGTTGTATTGGATATGTGATGATATTCTTTATCATGTTGACTGATCATGTTGTTACATACATGTTTTGGTTGCTTCTACAAGAGTTAGAGTAGAGGAGCCTTGTTAATTAGGTATCCATGTACTATATTAGGTCCTCATGTTGATGATATGATACATAAGGCTTGGAGAGGGTCTAAAAGTGTCAAAGGATGCTTGAGTTGGTTGTATAGGTGTTGGAGGATGCCTGACATGTTTTGGAGCTGCATACTGGTGACAGAGTTGTCGTGGAGTTTATTGATGGCCCATGTACAATATTGTTGTTGGTTGGCATCCAAGTCAACCTATTTTGACTTATGATAATGTTGGTGATGTGGCAGTGTCTTGGTTAAGTGTTACATAGGTTTCAGTGACTTCAAAAGGTCCTAAAGAGGCTTCTGAAGCTCTAGAGGAAGTTTGCGCAGGTTTCTAGCTAAGGAAATATGAATTTGACTATCCTCTACTCGAGTCGCATGGACGATGGGTCATCAGTGAGACAAAAATGCTCTAGTCACTGGGAGACAATCTTGTGCATGCGACCAAGTGAGTTTAGCCTTAGTTGTGCATGTCACTGAGCTCTTTCATGATATTTTCTTTGCATTCCTCACACAACTTAGCTAATTTTGGTATCCTTGCAAAGCTTATGATCATAACTTTTCGACATATGGTTAGAAAAGGTAATAAAGCCTCTAGAAGATGATTAAAGTTGAAGATATCTGTTAGAAATTATGACAGAAAGTATAAAAAATTTTATTGAGAGAAATAAACATAAAACTCCAGCAACAAATCATAAACATAAATAGAGATGTTTATCCAGGAAAACCCCAAATCCGGGGAAAACCCAACCAATGAAATTTCGTTAACCATTGGCCAAAACCATGGCCAATCCAGCCAAGTGAGCCTTCCCCGCTCACCTCTAGGCCTCCATTACAATGAAGTCTTCCCAGCCTTTTATAGGCTCCATTACATGAAATGCCATGGGCTATAAACCATGGGTGCAGAATACCATGTGCCCCAAAACCACTACTATTTACCCTAGTCATCAAATGGCTCTCCCAATCCTTCCAGAGTATTGGTTATTTCATCAACATATTGGAAGTATGCAACAATATTGCAATCTTTTTTCATTCTAATTTGCTCAAATTTTTCTCTATAGATTTGAAGCTTTGCTTCTTTGACATTTGAGTCACCTGCATATATATTCTCAATCTTGTCCCATACATTTTTGGCGGTTTTACAGCCCAACACCTTATGATAAGAAGATTCAATAAGTCCACTGATAATAATATTCTTTTCTTTTGCATCATTTACCAAATTCTTCCTACCTTGTTCATCCACGGTTAATGTAAATCTATTTTGAATAGTGTCCCATACTTCGTAACCTTGCGCCAAGAGATAGATCTCCATTCTTCCTTTCCAGAGTGCATAATTATTTTCATTGAATAGAGGTACACCATTCTTGGTATGCTCAATGACCTCCTTCTAGCTATTAAAATGCTATTGAAGGAACCAAGCTTTGATATCTATTGTTGGAAATAGTGAGAGGGGGGGGGGCGGTGAATCAATATTCCTTTCAATTAGAGCATTAGTTAATCTTTAATTATTATCAGTGTTTGTACAATGATAGCAGTAAACAAAAGGAACACAAATGCACACAATTTTTAAGGTGGAAACCCACTCTAGGGAAAGAACCACCTAATGCTTTTCTAATAATTATTTAATATTCAACTCCAATTGAAAATAAAGCTCCAACTTCCTAGAATATATAAAATCATTCTTCTCCAGCTCCCACTGGATGGAAATCCCAATGCACGAGATTCTTTAGTAGTGAACTGAACGGATGCCCTAACACCCAAAGAGCTACAACTCACCCTAGCACCACCCTACCACCCTATAGAAGAATAAAAGAAGAATGGACTCCCGTACCACGGAAAATGGTCCACTTTACAATGATATAGAATGATGTAGAAGAAGAAGACACACTAGAACATAACTCCAACTACGACACAACCACCTAAAGATGATCCTAGACCTCTTGACACTGCCTCTTCAACTCTTGGCAGATAGACACTAGTACAATTTTTACAATAACGTATTTACAATGACTTAGTACAATGATACCTTTACAGTGATTGTATGCAGTGCTACCCACTTGAAGACTTCATGTGATGAAATTCTTACTGTTGTTCTACACCTTGGTTGCTAATCTTGTCAAGCTACCCTCTGCTACCCTAGAAAGTTTGGTCCTTTACAGCCCTTGACAACACATGATCTAGCTTTTCCTTGCCTTCTAGGAGCTTGCTATTGAATCTAGTATATCTCTGTTATTTCAGATCCCCAATATGTGATTTTTAGTCCTTTAGTATTCCTCTGAGTCATATTTCCAATTCCATAGGTCTCACCCAATTTGGATTCTTCAAGGGAGAGGTATGCCCAATCTCTCACAATGCCCTAATTATGGACTGTTTCAATAGAGCGAACTTTTAGGGCTTGTCACATGTCATTGTTTCTTCATTCGGCTCTAAAATTGATAGAGAGAAAACTAAAGTCCATGTACTATCTGCCACTTTTTACATAATTCCAATCCGATACTCAGAGATAGATTTATGACGATTTTCCCAAGGTCACTTCTTTGAGATGAATTTCAGGAGCCTGCAAAAATACTGAATTCCACAGATCATATCTCCGAAAATATTGCGCAAATTGATCTAAAATTTTTACAGGAGCTACCTTAGGATTTTGGCTTCGCCTCCTAACAATTTCAGCTTTTGAACCCTCGTAGAAACAAGGTTAGAGTGAAAATTCCACAATGACCAGTTTCAGATGGTGAAATCCCTCGCATAAGGATAATATGAGGATGACAATTTATATAAATGCTTAGGTTGAGAGGGGCTTCAACAAGTGAACATGGGAGGGATTTTAGGAGCTTAAAAATATTAATTATGAATTTTCAATCACCCATGCCACAACCCCATGGGGTTTTAGCCCACTAACTCGAGGTACAAACTTCAAACATGAATATCTCTCAAACCGTGAAGAATTATGTGGTGTGCTATATATCAATGAAAACATCTCGACAAGTAGAAACCATAAAAAGCATTCTTGATCCAAAATATATTAAATTGGTAGGTCAAAATTCCCATGCAATATTGGGGTAGCCCCTAGTGCTGCTTGGTTTGACATCAATGACAATTGTTGATCCACAATCTCCCCCTTTAGCATTGATGGAAACGCAAGTACTCCCCCTACAATCATGAAACCTCTTCCTACAACATTCTCTCCCCCTTTGACATCAATGGCAAAGGGTAACCCCCCTTGACATACAACCATCCTGCAGACCTGTACACACTTCCACTCCCCATTTATATTATGAATAAGGAAAATCTAATGAGAACTTAGGAGAATCCCAAGCTTTTGGCAAAGATATTCGAATGCTTCACGAGTACTCTCACGATAATCAATGGTTCCTTCCCAATCTGCATCTGTAAAGGCATGAATAATGAAATTATTACCCTTGGGATACGACAAGCCATATTCTGTTGTTCCCTTTAGATATCGAAGAATTCTTTTGATGGCAATAATATGTGATTCTTTTGGTGCTACTTGGAATCTTGCTACTTGTCCAACTGCTTGCATAACATCTGGTTGGGAGGCTATTACATATAGAAGAATACCAATCATAGATCTGTACAACCTTTGATCCACATCCTTAGATGAGATGTATATGATCAATTTGCAACCTGTTGCCATTAGAGTAAGGATGGTTTTGCAATCTTCCATTTTGAATTTCTTGAGAATTTCCTTGATGTACTTACCTTGACATATAAATATTCCTTTCTCTTGCTGAGATATTTGAAGCCCTAAGAAGTATGTCAACTCACCAAGTAAAGACATCTTGAAATCACTTTGCATCTTTGTAGCAAACTTCTTACTTAGTCGATCATTATTGCTACCAAATATTATATCATCCTCTTTAGCTATTAGATGTGCTTTAGTTGCTTCATCCAGAACATATATGTCGTTTGGAGCTTGAATTGTTGTAGCCACAATTTCACCATACCTGCCTTTCCTGATTTGACATTTTGTGGAGTTGAATAGTATTGTGTGTCCTTGATCACACATTTGTCCAACACTGAGCAGATTGTGATTCATGTTTTCAACCAATAGAACATTCTTGGCTAGAGCATATTTGCTTCCAAGAGTGATGGTACCTGATCCTATAACATTTGAAGATCCTTCATTTCCAAAGGACACAGTTCCATCCCTCTTCTCTTTCATAGATATAAATTTATTTCTATCTCCAGTCATATGCATTAAGCAACCGCTATCAACATACCACACATCTTTGTTGTTTTAACCCTTGAGAGCGAGAACACAATTATTAGTCTTCTTCTTCTTCCATGTTTGTTTGTTCTGTGGCTTCGAAGATTCTTTTGGAGGATTTTCAAGTCTGCAGTCTCTGGCTATGTGTCCAAAGTTTCTACATTTGTAAAATTCAATATTATTTCTTAAATGTTCAAATCTATTAATGTTTCACTGAGACCTAGGAGGTTCATATTTGACAGATCTTCTGGAATTGTATTCCTTCCTGGCGTACGTACGACATTCTATAGTTTTATGACCAAATTTTCCACATGAATAACAGTAGCCATAAAAATATGTTGGTACTTGGATGGAAATATTTGTCGAGGAATTCCCTTCCAAGGCTGTTCTTGCGAATCTTGTCCAATGAAGTCTACATGCATGTCATATCTCATAGGTTCATTGTATTTTGTTGTAGAAGGGCGTGCTTCTTCTTCTTTTAAACTGATGCCAGTTCTGTCGTTGTAAGATCGTTGATTGTTGATGAGTTCTTCCAATGTCCTTGAGTTGTTTGCATAGTTTTGGATAGTTTTTTCTTTCTTCACTTCCTTATGCAGCGAGACTACTTCGGCTTCTAATTCTTCCCTTTCTTGGTTTCTTTCTTCCAACATCTTTTGAATGACTCTTCAATGCATTTGTGTTCTTCAACTTCAATTTTGAGACCTTGAACTTGTTCTTCAAGAGTGTTGGGATGGATCTTCTCTACCTTAAGCTCTTTTATAAGCTTGATTTCTTCCTTAGAAAATTCTTCTATGGTAAATCCTTCTTCTTTGTTGTTTGATACCTCTTGTTTATTGTGCTTGGCCATAAACAATACTCTCTCATTGGTTTCTTCTTCGTTGTCATTGTCTTCATCGGATGATGAGCTATCTTCTTTAGAGAGAAAGTTCCTTTTGGATCCTTTCTTGTTCAATTTATTAAAGCCTTTCTGTCCTTTTGAGTTTCCATCACTTCTGTTCAGACATTTTGCTACGAAATGCCCAACCTCACCACAGCCGAAACATATCAATGGAAGTTTACCTTTGAATTTTCCCTTACCAATTTTTAGTTTTCTCGTAAAGTAAGCATATTCTTCATCTAAAAGACCTTCGCCATCATCTCCCTTCTCTTCACACTTGCAGGTGCATGTCTTTTCAATTGAAGGTTGTTTGTCCTTATTGGTTTTCTTAGATGCAACAAACGTTGTTTCTAGATGTGAACTACCCTCTTCTTCATCAAGTCTCATTTCATATGCTATGAGAACTCCATGTAATTCCTCTTTGCTGAGTTTGTCCAGATTTGCACTATATTCTAAGACTGATACCTTTGGGTTGAATATCCCTGGTAACGTTATAAGAATCTTTCGTATAATAGTCTTCTAGTCAACTAGATCTCCCAATCCTTCTAGAGTATTGGTTATTTCATCAATGTATTGGAAGTATGCAGCAATTTAGCAATCTTCTTTCATTCTAAGTTGCTCAAATTTTTCTCTATAGATTTGAAGCTTTGCTTCTTTGACATTTGAGTCACCTGCATATATATTCTCAAGCTTGTCCCATACATTTTTGGCAGTTTTACAACCCAGCACCTTATGATAGGCAGATTCAATAAGTCCACTGATAATAATATTCTTTTCTTTTACATCATTTACCAAATTATTCTTACCTTGTTCATCCACAGTTGATGTAAATCCATTTTGAGCAGTGTCCCATACTTTGTAACCTTCCTCCAAGAGATATACCTCCATTCTTCCTTTCTGGAGTGCATAATTATTTTCATTGAATAGAGGTACACCATTCTTGGTATGCTCCATGACCTCCCTCCAGCTATTAAATTGCTATTGAAGGAACCAAGCTCCGATACCAATTGTTGGAAATACTGAGAGTGGGGGGGGAGGTGAATCAATATTCCTTTCAATTAGAGCATTACTTAATCCTCAATTATTATCAATGTTTGTACAATGATAGTAGTAAACAAAAGGAACACAAATGCACACATTTTTTAAGGTGGCAACCCACTCTGGGGAAAAAACCACCTAATGCTTTTCTAATAATTCTTTAATATTCAACTCCAATTGAAAATAAAGCTCCAACTTCCTAGAATATATAAAATCATTCTTCTCCAGCTCCTACTGGATGGATGCTCCAACACTCAAGATTCTTTAGTAGTCAACTGAATGGATGCCCCAACACCCAATGAGCTACAACTCACCCTAGCACCACCCTACCATCCTATAGAAGAATAAAAGAAGAATGGACTCCCGTACCAGGGAAAATGGTCCACTTTACAATGATATAGAATGATGTAGAAGAAGAAGACATAGTATACCATAACCCCAACTATGACACAACCACCTAATGATGATCCTAAACCACCTGCCACTGCTTCTTCAACTCTTGGAAAATAGAAACTAGTACAATTTTTACAATAATGTATTTACAATGACTTAGTACAATGCTACCTTTAAAGTGACTGTATGCAGTGTTGCCCACTTGAAGACTTCATGTGATGAACTTCTTGCTACTATTCTACACCTTGGTTTCTACTCTTTTCATGCTACCCTCTGCTACACCTTGATTTTCTTTGCTCCCATAGAAATTCTGGTCCTTTGCAGCCCTTAACAACACATGATCTAGCTTTTTCTTTCCTTCTAGGAGCTCGATATTGAGTTTGGTGTATCTCTGTTATTTTAGATCCCCAATATGTGATTTTTGGTCTTGTAGTAGTCCTCTTAGTTGTATTTCCAATTTCAAAGGTCTGGCCCAATTTGGATTCTTCAAGACAGAGTTATGCCCATCTCTCACAATGCCATAATTATGGAGTGTTTTAGTAGAGCGAACTTGTACGACATGCCATGTGTCACTATTTATTCATTCGGCTCTGAAATTGATAAAGAAAAGAAAAAATTCAGTGAAATATCTGCCAGTTTTTATAGAATTCCAATCCGATACTTGGAGAGTGAGTTATGATGATTTTCCCAAGGTCACTTCTTTGAGATGACTTTCAGGAGCCTACAAAAGCACTGACTTACACTGATCATTTATCTGAAAATATTGTGCACCTTAATCTGAAATATTTACAGGAGCTTCCTCAGGATTTTGGCTTCGCCTCATAAAAATTTCAGCTTCTGAACCTTCGTAGAAAAAACGTTAGAGCGAAAATTCCACGATGACCTCTTTCCAATGGAAAAATCCCTTGCATAAGGAGGATATGAGGATCACAATTTATTAAAATGCTTAGGTTGAGAGGGGCTTCAACAAGTGAATGTGAGAGGGATTTTAGGAGCTTAAAAAATATTAATTATGACTTTTCAATGACCCATTCCACAACCCCATGGGGTTTTAGCCCACTAACTAGGGGTACAAAATTCAAACATGAATATCTCTCAAACCGTGAAGAATTACGTGGCGTTCCATATATCAATGGAAACATCTCGACAAGTAGAAACCATCAAAATCATTCTTGATCCAGAATATGTTAAATTGGTAGGTCAAAATTCCCATGCAATATTGGGGTAGCCCCTGCTGCTGCTTGGGTTTACATCAATGACAACTGATGATCAACAACTTGCATGATATGAGGGGTAGTTATGGTGCATATTTTTTTGCAAGTAAAATTGTTGATGGTATTTCTATAGCTAGTGGAGTATATGTGAATATATCTACTTGTTGAGGAGTTTTTTTTTATGGATGCAGTTAGAATGTGATGATGGTGCTTATGATTTCAAGATGATGGAATTATTTTTTCTACTAATTTGGCATTTTCCAAAGCTATTGTGATTAGATTTATGATAGAGGATTTGTGATACGACTGGGAGCACAAATATCCCAAGGAGGGAAGTTTGATAAAATGTGATGTAAAATTTTCAGGGGGAGCACTTTATATGCTTCCAATATTTCAATGGTTTTGATAGCATCATGGTTCCTTGGAGAAGTTTACTATATGTTCCATTCTATGTGCTTATTTGAAATGAGGTTGTTGCATGAGTTTGAATTTTGGGTTTTCATGGATTATATGCTACCTACATTATTAGACATACAAATGGATAGTATTATGCATTAATGATATTTTTCAATTTGATGGTTACATGGAGATTAGTATGAAGATGGTACATGATGTTTATATTTATGAGTACATTTTGCTGATATCATATTGATGTTGTATTTACATCATTACATGCTTGTTTCTCCTCGCATTTTAGTTTACATTGTAAAGATTCATGCTACATATGATGATTATTTTGTTTCTATGTTTTGCTATAGAGGGCTGATATATTGGGTTGATTGTTCTACCATATGGTGTTGGTTCATGATACTGCTGGTACATGTTATTCTTAGGCCACTATACATTTATTTTTATTGGTAATTACTACTACTGATATCTAATTCTATGGTTGATTATTCAAAGATGCTGATACATGTTGCTTAGGTGATTTATATTGAGATTATCTTGCTTCCATAAAGAGTACATGTGGTTGATCATATGCTCTATGTACTTCCATTATGAAATTGTATTAAACATGCATTGATGAGAGGTTTGTTATGACATGAATGTATGCATGAGTATCATTATTATATGTTTCATCCATAGTGTTGAGAGCCATGTTTGGAATATGTTGCATCATGAATCATGAGAGTTATTCCAACTATGTATGGGTTGTTAGTAGTGTTTTTACAACAATGTATTTTATGTAGTATTCTTTTACGCTCTGGTACTTATCACAATGATTCATTCTAGAGTGATGTATGCATTGAGAGAGAGTCATGTGAGTCATAGTTCAACCATATATGAGCTTATTGATGTAATTGTGCAACCATATATTATCATTTTGATAGCGATGTAATAGGCCTATGAAGCCCTATAATTTGTTGCATATCATTGGGTCATAGTCTTTGGTCAATGTGGAGTAGCCTCTTGCATATGTCAAGGAGGCATTAGAAGGATATATATAGTACACATTCAACCATGGATATTTTTTCATTCAATGGAGTATGGTTGGTCATGATGTTGTGGAAGTATCATCATGTATATAATGCTACTATCTTTTTCCTCTGAGGATGTTACTATTTCTTATTGAGATAGTTGTGAGAGATACTAGTTCCAGATAATCATTGTTGTTGCTGATGTATGATTTTTCTTCTAATGAATATTCATTATGGAGAGGATTTATTTGATGTTGTTGCTTTAGAGTTGGTTGGATGTTTTTTGCTACTATTATGGAGTTTATCATAGTTCTTAATAATAGTTGGTCACATTATACTTTTGCTACTATGTGTTAGTGATTTGATCTTCTGCTACTATATGACATGGATTTTGCAATTGTTGACTTGAGTGATGTTGATGTTGTTAGTGCTTATGATGTTATTATTGCTTATTTGAGTTTTGAAGAGAGAGCATTGCTTCTCACGTATTGTTATTGTTGATTGATATGGTTTTTTTTGTTGGTTGAGTTGACTTGATATGATTATTCATAGAGATGGAGGCATTTCTTGAGGTTGCTACTAGTATACATTTATTTTTTTGTTACTCCCATGAGATGGAGATTATTTTAGTTTTGATACTGCATGTTGTATGTTTCCATGAGGAACAATAAAATTTCATTATGATAAAATCCATCTAGTCTTCATGGGGAGTGTTGGCTTGAGGGGTCCTAACCCAGGTTCAAAGTTAGAGTGTAACCAACAAAACCCTCTTACTACTGGCCCTTTCGGAAATGACCTACTTGCGCAGGCCAAAGTCTCACCCGAAGTAGTATGGGGGGGTGTGTCAGAACTAGGTTTCCACACCCTGAGAGAGAATTAAATGATGTGGGTGTCCTCAGATCTATAATAGTAAACATAGTGCCTTGCACACCAGAAACCCTAGGTCAAATTACACAGGCTAACCTTGCGCGTGTACAGACAGTAGATCCACAATCCCTTCAACTATTCTAACAAAGTAATATTCAGGCCTTAGAGTAATATATGCATGCAATTAACATTCATATTGAGCAACAAACAAGTACATAACCAATCCAATCATAGGTAACGAAATCATAAGAAAAACAGATCACAGAAACATATTAGATGCATTTAGTACTCAGAATTACCCAAAAAATATTTCTTCATCAACAACTTGCAAAAACATTTATAATCCTTCAGATATACTGGCGCACATAGCCAGCGGAGTCCACACACAGTCGAACTAGGGTCTCTATGCACACAGCTAGCCGGAGCCCTTCAGACACAACATGCTAACACATACTTACTTCAAAGATCTATCATTCATCAAAATTACATAAAGTTCCATAAAAAAGGCATTATCCCACTCGATCTAGACTTATATTTATACCTAATCCTGCGCTCGTCCTAAGGTCTGCAAACCATGGTTTGAGACTCCTAGATTTACGCTTTAGCCCATTACAACTCATGAAGGGACTTTGAACTACCCTAAAGCCCCTTTACTATGCATTTTGTAGCACACATGACTCAAAACTACAAAAAATACTATGACTCATTCCCAAAAATGTGGTCCTAAGGGACCTTGCTCCAAGAGGCCCCCAATACAATCTTGTGACTCTTCCCAAGTCACAAAGGTGCTGGGATCTTCATGTTCATCTTCGTCTCCTCAATGTTGGTGCTGAAGGATGCCAAGATGCTCACGCTTTGATCAAAGACACTCTTAGCTGTGTATACCAACTTCAGAAAGGTAAGCCCCTCTACTGTGAGACTGATACTTTGGTATGTCTGGCTCAGGTTCTTGACAACAGCATCTAAGTCATGTGATAGCTTCATTTATTCGTCTGCCCATGGCTTAATGTGGGTGGCCAAGATGTGCTTCTTCCACCATAGATCTTCAACCTCTTCACGGAGCATATGGCTCATCTAAAATCATGCCATTCTCTGAGTAGGCACAAGTGTGGGCAGTGCCTTCTGAAGCTCATCGAATGTCTGCTTCTTGGTGCAAAGTTCGTGTGAAATTTTATTGACGATCAGATTGGTCTGTACTAAAGTCCACAACCCCATTGCTGCGTCCAGGAGTTCAGTACCCTTGGTGAATTTTGCTGCGATATAAATTGATGATCTCTTGACCAAGGCACCGCGTTGTGCTCACACTTCAGGCATATTCTCTTGTTGAAGCTTTGCTTGCAACTCGATGATCTGCTGCTTGAAGTCTACCTTTACTACTTGTGCTTTTGAGCGAGAGGCCTTTAAGGCTGAGACGATACCTTCAACCTTGGCTTGAGGCATAGTATAAGCAGGGATGACAACCTCAGGAAGGTCACCACAAAGTCGATCAATAAAATTTTCTAATTCCACGTGCTATTCCACCACTGATTGTTGTGCTGCATGAGCCTAGAGAGACTCTTGCGTGCTTGTTGTGACCTTCTTCTCTGCCTTAGTGAGTTGCTGGTGTATGTATGCCTCTTTGCACTGCAACTCATTTATAATTATTATTTTGATAACGTGTAGCTTTCCATTGGGGAGCATTTATAATTCAATACCAACCTCTGGTCATGTTTGAACCTGTGCACGCAATGTGGGCTGCTCCATTGTAACTATTGCTCCAGGGAAGGGGTAGATCCTGCTATCTGCCATGTTGATGATCAAACTTGTGCTTGCACTCACTTGAACTAGCCTTAATTGAGCCACGCTCACTTCAATTTTATCGGTCTTCAGTTATAATACCTTCTATCCAGTCTGCATAGCCTCTACTGCAGCCTTGTACTACTCCTCGAGCATAGTCCTCCTATCCTTAGAGGAAGATGCGATTACGTCTACTATTTTATCAAGGTAATCCTCTGTAACGGTGATGTCCTCTGTGCCTCTGACCTTTGAACCCTTTTTCTTCTTACGCGCATCCTTGGGGGTTTCAGCGTCGTGCTTGGTACCTCTTGGGGACTCAGCTCCGGTACCATCTAAGCCTTCCATGCCTCCAAGATCCACCTCGGGCTCCTCCTCCTGTTCTTTTTCTGCTTCCTTTTCAGCTTCCTTTTCAACTTCTTTTTATTTTTCTTTCTTAGTGCCCTTCTCGGCTTATTTTCCCTTTTCATCTGTTTTTGTATCCTTGCCAAATTTTGGGGATGTGACAGGCTGGGTGGAGCCTAGCCTAGTCTTCCATGCATAAGGCCAAGTCGTAATGACCCGGTCGATTTTAGCCTCTATTACCATGTAACGAAATTTGTACCATGTTGGATCTTTGCGCAACTAAATCTACACATTCTGCATTGTGACCTTGAAGTCTGCAATGGATGTGTATTTGGTGTATGTAGCTAGGGATAGCTAGGGCCGCGAGTTTATAGCCTACCAAATCTCCCTCGAATAAGCCCCAGAATGTTTTATTCTCCATTACTCTCTTCGGGTCTATTGAGTCCCACAAATTGGCACAACACACCTCTTCAAAAACACCAGGTTCTACATCCAGGAGGACTGCGCTTGCTGGCATTTCCCATGCACCTAGAGCAATTAACAAAAGCAGCCATGAATAAAAAATTTGTTGCCCTTCTACCTGTACCTCATGCACGTTCTCTAGGGACTCTGTGCACAGGTACTAGTACTAATTATAGCTTCTGCCCTTCTCGCACTACCATGCTAGTGCGATGGCGTGCACATGGACCTCCTTAGGTGGGCACTTGTCCCAGGACTAAGGTTCCAAGGCGTACTGCTAGGTCATTGAGCTGTTGCACTAGGATCCCCCTAGAGTCACATCCCACCCTGTAATCCTTTTTGACCTTTGTAGCTCCATGTAGTTCCTGGCTTTTTCGATAATTGGCAATAGGATTGAGCCCCTTTTTTGGCAAGCTGGTGATCCGATGGATCAATGCAAAATCTATAGGAATAAAATTATAAATCCATAGACACCCATCATGCACCAACGCTAGCACTTGGTGCACACATACATCAGTGATGGGGTACCTTCCAAAGTGGGGAATCCTCAACAAGTTGAGAATCCTATCATTTCTTAACCCACGCGCCCATGGCATGGGTTCTACCTTCACAGCTTCTTCATATAGTACTAGCTCCAGGTAGTACTCATGTGCTAATTTAGGGAACATCTTCTCGTTTTCTAGATCATAGTTTTCAAACTTCACAAGAGGGATTTTCCTGAACATATCCCCTTCAAATGTGACTTCTTGCGGGATTAATGACATTTGCAAGTAGTCGCGCACCATACCTACATACTTCAGATGTATAGTAGAGGGTCTGCCCAGCTTCACATATTTGGGGAGCATATGAGATAGGCTCGACAAAAAGTGCAGCCTCCTTCATTGCTGACATAGGCCTTTTTGATGTGTCGCCCATAGCGGATCTATCCTTCGTTGCCTGGCACAGGGAAGTAAGTTGTCTTGGGGATGTCCATGAATTTGAGGATGATCCCTTAGTCATCTTACCCTTCCCTTTGGTAGGTGTTGATACCACTTCTTGAACTTTAGGGATAACCACATGCACATTATCATAGCTTGGCTCAGTGGATATCTAAGCGACACATATTCCTCTTCCGATGGTGCACTCTCAACAGCGGAGTTAGTGGCCATCATTCTAGGCTTGAAGATGAAATTGAGGTTATGTATGTTATATGCAAGGGTCTCATGACCATACATACAGTGCACACTAAAAATTTCAATGCGCAATTCAATTAAACAGCAAAGGAACGAAATATGGCCAGCGCCCTTACTTTTATAGGTGATCCATGGTAAAAATGGTCAGAATTTCATTAATGGCCCCTTATCCATATAAAAATGATAAAAAATCCCGTAAGGTATCCTCATTAATTTTAGAAAACCCACTACATTCAATGGTAAAATCATTTTTTCACCCAGAGTTACTGTTCCAATGACTAGTTTTCTCCACTGCGCACAACCTCTGTGCTCCTAGTGCACCTGCCTGCGTATGCCCTCTACGCAGCACACAAAAAACTGGATTCCTTTTCTATGATCATATAGTCATTTGGTAGGCATTGGATTATCCTGATACAACTTCAATCGGCTTCCGTTGACGTACCCCAGGATATACTCACCACGCAGTGTTGCTAAGCGCACCACACCTCCATTAAAGATTTCCTTCACGATATATGGCCCCAACCAATTATTTCTAAACTTGCCTGGATGTCGTGTAAAATGAATTTCATATAATAAAAGTAGATCCTCTTCCTTGAATTCCTTCTTTCAGATGTGCCTATCATGCCAGGCCTTCTTGTGCAACTTCTGAACTTTCTAATGAAAGCTGGCTACAAACCAATCCTCCTATAATGCAACCAATTGTGACAGACATTCCTCCATGATGTCTAGTTCAACCATGTTAGTGATTGTCATGATGCGCAAGCTTGGAACAATATATTCCATCAGCATCATAACTTCCTACCCATAAACCAACCTAAAAGGTGTTTTACCAGTCAATTTCTTACATGTGGTCTGATAATCCCATAAGACAATAGGTATGTGCACGTCCCAATTGTTTCGGTTCATATTGTAGATCTTTGTAAGTGCATTTACCAAGATTTTTTTGAAGGCTTATACCACACCATTTGCATGAGCGTCATAGGAGGTACTCTCCCGGTGATGTATATGGAATTCCTATGCCTAAGCTTCAATAGTTTCATTAACAAAGTGCATACCCTGATCACTCCTCAATATCTTTGGGCACCTAAAGCAAGTCACAATATTTTAAAAAATAAAGTGTGCAACAATGTCTATAGTACAATATGTTACTGGCTTAGCTCCTACCCATCTTGTTACATAGTCTGTTACAGTGATGATGTAGCACGTGCTAGTCTTTTTTCCAAAAGGATTAATAGGTCCAACAAAGTCTATGGCCCATTTATCAAAATCTTGCAAGGCCATCTGCAGATGCAGTGGCATCTCATCTCTACGTGATGGCTTCCTTTTTCTTTGGCATGCATCAAAAGCTTGCAAATAGGCATGTGCATCACTGTGCTATGTGGGCCACCATAATCCATCATGCATTACCTTCTGCGAAGTAGCCTTTCCTCCATAGTGGCCTCCTGCCACTCCCCAATGAGCTTCAACCAAGATATATTGTCTTTCATGTTCTAATAGATACCTTCTTAACACTTCATCCAGACCCAATTTATACAATTGACCAGTAATCAATGTAAGTTAGCTATGCATGAAACCAAATCCTTCTTTTGTTGCATCGAATATTCAACAAGCACACTCCCTGTAGTTAGAAAGTGAATGATATCTGCAAAGTGTTCATTGACTACTTTAATGGAAAAGATCTACGTATCTGGTATTCCATCCTCCATCCTGGTCGGTTCTTCCCCATTCTCAATGTGCGATAGGTGATCATTTCCAACATTCAATCTAACAGGCTTAGAAATGATTTCAAAGTCATATTCTTGAAATAGCAAAAAACATCTACAAATATTCCCCCCAACACAGGCTTTTTGACCAGGTACTTCAAAGAAGAGTGATTAGTGAACATCTTGAAGTGACCTCCTAACAGATAATGCCTATACTTCTGCATAGCGTTGACCATAGCCAAGCCTTCCCTTTTTGTGGTTGAATAGCTTCACTTTGCACTGGACAATTTACTACTTGTAAAGGCAATAGGGTGATTAATATCTCCTTCTCCCGGCTATGCTAAGACAACCCCAAGTGCAATGCTGGATGCATCAATGTGCACATGGAAGACCTTGGACCAGTTAGGGAATATTAGAATAGGTCCAATAACCATATTTTCCTTGAGCATCTCAAATTTCCTCTGGTGGTTGTCATCCAAAAAAAAGGACACATATTTCTTCAATAGTTTTTCCATGGGTGCAGTGATTAGAGCATAGCCCTGAATGAATTTTCTATAGTATCTTGTGTGTCCCAAGATAAAGTGAAACTATTTTATGTTGGCAAGGACCTCTAAATTGATAATAATTGCAATCTTGGCTCGATCTACCATCAAACCTTGCTGACAAACAATATGCCCCAACAAGATCCTAAAAGGAACAGAAAATATGCACTTCTTCAAGTTAAGAGAGATCTGTTGCTTACTGCAAGTATCAAGCATCAAGCGTAGGTTGGACATATGTTTCTTCAGAATTTTGAACATAGTCCAATCATCAAAGCATACCTCCAAAAAAATTTGCATGAACTCCTTGAATACAACTACTACAACACGCGAGAATATACCAGGTGCATTCGTCAAGCCAAAAGGCATGATTGTGTACTGGAAGGATCCCCATTTTGTTGCAAAAGTGGTCTTACTTCAGTTTTCTAGTGCAATCCTTATCTGAAGATACAATGAAAATCCATCAATGAAAGAGTAGGCCTCTTGTCCTCCCATATTGCCTAATATCTCATTTGAAAACAGAGCATGGAAAGGGTCATGTATGCATGCATCATTCAATTTGTGCAGGTCCACAAGGATCCTTATTTCTCCCTCAGTCTTCCTTTCTTGAACAACCACCAAGCTTACCCATTCAGATTTTTCCACAGGCTCAATGATTCCTACAACAACCATTTTCTCCATTTAATCCTTTATTTTTTTCTTGTATTTAGGATTCCATTAGTATGGTCGGTACTTGACGAAGCGTGCATCTAGTTTCAAGGTGATTTTCATAACTCCCAAGTCTCCTACAATGCCTTTTAGCTTTTTAAACTTTGTGGCAAAGATCTTGATATTCTATCAGAAGCTCCACTATCTTTCCCACTATGTCATCATCCCAATAATCTCCTATTTTGGCCAACTTGGGATGTTCCTCCATCCCAAAGTTCTCTTCCTTTAGTTTTAAGGGCTTAGTTACATCCATTGTTCCTAACAAAGGACCTACAACTGCACGCTCTCTGTCAGACTCAGGGATGTTAATATTTATTGGATCCTCATCATTATCTTCGACATATAGATTTCAGCAATTGGAAATAGCATGTAGCTGTGCCTCCCATGCTACCAAAACACATTCTATCCGAGGTCGAGAATCATAAAAATAAATCGCCTCTATATCTTGCAGAGCTTCACCCAGATCCTCTAATCCATTGGCCATGTCAAAGGTTAACAAAAATATTTCACTCATTGTAACCCAATTGAGAGTCCCTCGACACAGCTCTATCACCAAATACCACGTAATAGGGATTGGTCCAAACTTATGGATAAAAATTTGAACCGATTCGGCCCTAGGTTTCTTATCCCAAACCTCCATCCATGTAGCTAGGTGTGTGCGTGGATCACCTTGGCCACCAAAAAACTCTATCAGCTGGGAAGTGGGCTACTCAAAGCATAACCACATCATTCTACTACATTCCTTCCAATCCTCAAAGTTCGCTTTGTCTGTATCCCACCATGGCGCTGGAGTTGCACGCATTGAAAGATCGAGAGCTGAGAATCTTCTTTCTTCGGGGACAACCTTCTCCGCTTTTTTCAAAAATAAAACAACATTACTAGATCCATCAAAGTAGGACAATTCTCTTACCTCTAAGGATATGTGTCATATATTCTTAGTGACTCAAAGGCAGTGCAACGCAAAGAGATCATGCAGGAGATTCTACCAATTTTCCATTTCCTCATCCGAATTAGAGAAGCATGAGCTACCCTTTTCCAAATACATCATCACATCTGTAGTTAGGTTGATCTAGTCCTCATCTCATGCAGTCAATTTGTAGAGGTGGTCTACATCATCTTCTGTGCACACTGGCTCTGTATACCTCTCCCCTTCCATAGGATCCAATGGTACTACAACCCGAGTACCGTTGTTCTCAAAAACCATACTCCTGCACTTCAAGTTAATGATGCCCCCCATGTCGATAGACCAATCCAGCCCTAGCAGTGCAGGGTAGGGGTCTGTATCATCAAAAATTTGTATTACTTCAAAATATACGCGTACCATGACTCCAACAATGTCTACCATAACTTGTGGCAGCCTTCCTAATGGAACAATGTTTTTTTGATTGGCTATGCGCAACTGAATGTTGGACCATTCCAGCTTTGGTTTACTCATCTTCTACCAGGTCTACTTTAGTAGAACATTCACATCAAATTTGATATCCAAAATTACTTGATCCATCTCATATTCCCCAATCTTCATGGTCATGCACATCCCTCGATGAGTTATCTTCTTATTCTCGTAAATCTTCTTTATAGCCTTGGTCTCAGTTCGAGGCAACTCTTTATCTGTGCAGTTATCTATTAGGGCCTGAAGGTTGTCTACTGCCTTCTGTTTGTGCAACAACTTGATCCATGGTTGCAAGAAGGGTTTGAACTCATCATCGATCTTTTCTTCAGTGACTTATTTGGATGTGGAAGCACCTAAAGCAGAAAAATCCTTTCTAGCTTCTATAAAATTCTCTTTTTCCTTCTGTAGTTCAAATCCTTCCTTCTTCTCAGAAGCCTTCCTAATCTAGGGTTCTACATCGACCTTCTTACCCTCGTCTTCTCCAGTGGTAGCACCACTTTGTGTAATTATGTTTACACTTGGATTCTCTTCTCTCAGCTCAGCTCTGACCATTTGTATATTCTGCGTAGGATTTTGTGGGTTCTTCTCCTCCATTTTAGCAATCAAAATAGGACAATATTCAATGAATTGATCAGACCATCTACAATACCTGGAGGACTATCGTACATGGTTCAGATAGTCGTGCACATAGTGTCTAGCAACTCTGCAGTTGTAGAAAATTAGTTTTCCTTTTCCATGATTGGAACCTTCACCTCTCCCTCCTCCCATACCTTTGGCTGGAGATCCTCCACGCCCATAGGGGGATGTTGGTGAAGATGGTCAGCTTGCACCTTATAGAGGCTGGCATTTTCCATCATTAAATCAAATGTGCGACAATGGTGCTCATTGTGGCCAACCGAAGAACAAAACCTACACCATTGCTGCTTCAACTCGGGAGCATAACTTCCTAATTGAGGGCACATGTTTGTGTCATTTCGACCAGCTTCTTGACAGTCATGCACCACAACATAGGGGTACCTCTTGGTCCTGCAAGACTCCTAGGTCACAATGGATTTGGTCCTAATCCTTGAATATAATCCTGAAGCAAGGGACAATGATATTTTGTGTGACCAAACCCTCTACAATGTATACACCATACCTCTATGCAAGCCTCCTTCCCTCTGTCCTTGTGTAGGTTCTAAATTTCCATATGGATTGCTTCTAACTGGCTCTAAATTTGCATAGTTCCAAATTGATCATCAATTCTGGGCGTGACTTCCAATTTCATGACAACTTCAAGAGCTTCAGCATGGGAGTCAATATTATTCTGATTCATGGGGCCGCGAAAATGTGGCAAGAACATGGAAATAAACAATTCCTTATGTTTCTTATCATCATAGATAAATCCTCCATCACTGATAGTGCATTTCAGCTACTGTTCTGCCTCGCAGATAGATTAATTTCGCTCTTTTCAGATGTCTTTCAACTCTATTACACATTGTGATTGGGATGTTGGTTTTCTAAATTTTTACTTTAAATATTTCTTGATCTCGTTTAACAGTAGGGCCAACATGCTGATTCAGGTATCCCATGAACCAATCCAACGCTCAACCTTCAAATTCCATAGCTATATGCGCTCGTTTGATAACATCAGTGTTAACATTTTGTGTAGTTCATACTGCATTTGCAACAAACCAGAACCTATCCATGTCTTCATCTCCTACACCCTTGAAGGTGGGTAGCTTCATATTCCGAGCCATATCACCTCTCGGTGGTAGTGGAGGTGGAGTAGGAGATGACCTACGCCTACACAAGTTCAATTGTGCAATGGTTGGAGGGTTACCTCCCACGTGCGTAGCTTCACCACTCTCGGTATCACTGTTAGGAAGATTTCTTAGAGCGCTATATACTGATCTGTCACCTCTTTGATTAACCCAGAAGTACTTTCTGCTGTGCGTAGTGATTTCAAACTCGTTTGGGGACATTCACTCGGTGTGAATGCACAGAACACCCTATTAAAACAATAAAATCTTAATCAGAAAAGGTATAAAGCATACCAACCTACCTCTTGGTACTTTGAAGAATATCCTTTTCACCCTAGAGTATCACACAAACTGATCGACTATAGACTCTATCATAAATCCACCAAGAATGTTGTCAACCGAATGGTCCATAGTCCAAGAAATGTTGTTACAGTATTTTCTAACTATTGAATCAACTTAAGTGACCATTGAGAGATTTTATCATCCTTCCAATAGGTCCTAAACTAAGCTAACCTTACAAACCACTCCCGTAATTCATGTGCAAAGGTCGCAACGAAGATTTCGTGAACCTCTATAAATATATACTTATGTTTCTAATCTTCAGTAGGCAGTTTCTTACTTATATTTTCTTTGATGGAAAATTCCTATATCTTTTTCTCAAACCAATCTTCTAAGCTAGTTTTTTATGGATGCCACATGACCTAATATCTCTCAAAATGATCCTGGTCCCTGTAACGGAACCATTTGTTGGATTGAGGGGTGCTGGCCCAGGTTTAGAGTTAGAGCGTAACCAATAAAACCCTCTTACTACTGGCCCTTTCGGCAATGACCTAGTTCACAAGCCAATGTCTCACGCAAAGCAATATCGGGGGCTGATGGAACCAAGTTTCCATAGCCTAAGCGAGAATTAAATGATGTGGGTGTCCTCAGATCTATAATAGTAAATAGACTGTCTTGCACACCAAAAACCTTAGGTCAACTTACACAGGCTAACCTTGTGGGCGTACAGACATTAGATCCACAATCCCTTCAATTGTTATAACAAAGTAATATTCAAGCCTTATATTAATATATCCATGCAATTAACATTCATATGGAGCAGTAAACAACTACACAACCGATCCAATCATAGGTAACATAAATCATAAGAAAAAAATATCACAGAAATAGATTATAGATGCATTTAGTACTCACAGTTACCCAAACAATTATATATTCATCAACATATTGCAAAAACCTTTACAATCCTTCATATCTACCCACACACACAGCTAGCGGGGTCTGCACATAGCCGGACTAGTGTATCCACGCACACATCCAACAAGATCCCTTCAAACACAACACGCTAACAAATATTTACTTTAGATATCTATCATTCATCAAACTTTAGTAAAATTCCATAAAAAATGCCTTATCCAACTCGATCTGAAGTTCTATTTATAGCTCAGCCTACACTCATCCCAAGTTCCGCAAACCATAGTTTGAGACTCCTAGATTTACCCTTTATCCCATTACAAATCATGAAGGGACTTTGAACCACCCCAGAGCCCCTTGACTATGAATTGCGTAGAGCGCATGACTCAAAACTACAAAAAATACTATTATTGATTCCCAAAAATGTGGTCCTAAGGGACCCTGCTTGAACAAGGAGTTATTGTGTTTTGAGTTGAGTGTTTGATGATTTTTCCCATTGTCCATTGATTTCAAAGGGGGATAGAGTTAGGAGATTAGTTGTTCAGAGGAAAGTTTAGATGGTTTTTTAATATGGGGTTTCCATCAATGCAAAAGGGGGAGATTGTTGGCATTCATGTGTGTTTCAAAATTGCAGGTGCGTTGCTAGCTGGCATTGATGTCAACTTGGTAGCATGGGTTGTAGAAGAGTTGGTTAGCACTTGCATGATTGTTTCAAATGGCTTGTACATGGTTGCGTATTACATTGGTTTTGGTATGTATACTAGCATGGAGGTTGGAGAGGATGTCATGGTCCTTATGGTCATGCAATTATTGTCATGATTGTTGCATGGTGGTGTCTTACACTATTTTGGAGGCCTTCCCATGATGACAAGTTGTGTAAAAGTGTTTTATTGGATATTTGATGATATTATTGATCATGTTGACTGATCATGTTGCTACATATAGGTTTTGGTTGTTGCTACAAGATTTACAGTAGACGAGCCTTGTTGATTAGGTATCCATGTCCTTGATTAGGTGCTCATGTTCATGACATGATAGATAAATCTTGGAGAGGGTATTCAAGTTTCAAATAATTCTTGACTTTGTTTTAGTAATGCTAGAGGATGTCTGGCATGTTCTGGAGCTACATAATGATGGAAGAGTTGTTGTGGAGTATATTGAGGGCCGAAGTACAGTATGGTTATCGGTTGGCATCCATGTTAATGTAGTTTTAATTATGATTATGTTGGTGATATGTCAGTGGCTTGGTGAAGTGTTGTTGTTATTAAACCAACTCCAAAAATAGAAGAAAAGAGAGATCAATGCCTTAGAAATAAGCCACTTATGGGGGGAAACCTCCTTTACATTACATAAATGAACAATTCTTGGATGATACAAATGAAAAAACCTCCTTCTATATATAGGAGCCCATGGGGTCACAATATAATCCTAGTCGACCTAACAATTATAATGTAAGGGCACAATAAAAACAATATTGGGGTTACAGGGGTACAACTATAACAATAAGGGGGTTACACTAACAACAATAAGGGACTATACTAGTAATATAGGGACCTAACATGCCCCTTTCCTTCAAAAAAGTGTTGTCCTCAACGCTTGAGTAGCTATGGATGCTTTTGTATAAAATTATCATCCTCACATGTAGAATCTTCAGTGGACAAGTTCTTCCACTTGATGAGATACTCTAAAATTGATTGATTTCGTAGCTGTCGAGTTCTTGTTTCCGTGAATGCTTCAGGTTCCAATATTATTTTTCCTTCCTTATCAAATTCTAGCAATATTTTTTGAACTGGAAGTTTGTCCCCTATAACCTTCTTTAAGCATGAAACATGGAAAACTGGATGCACTTGAGAAGAAGCAGGAAGCTCCAATTTGTATGCCATAATACCAATATTTTGTAACACCTTGTAAGGACCACAGTACTTTGGCCATAATTTATTATCCTTCTTAGCTTGCTTGAGGGACATTTTTTTGTGTGGTTGCAGGTGTAAAAATACCCAGTCTCCTACATCAAAACTTGTCTCGTTACGATGTTGATATCTTTTTTGTTTCATTCGATTTTGTGCCAAATTTAGGTTATCCTTTAAGAGTTGGAGAACTTCTTGTCGATGCTCAATGTGATCATCCACTGTTTGAACCTTATAATTTTCTCTTAAAGAGGATGTGATGGACGGTGGATGATATCCATAAAGTGCCATAAATGGGGTCATTTTTGCTGCAGTATGGAAGGAAGTGTTATACCACCATTCAGCGAGAGGTAACCACTTGACCCATTGTGTTTTCTTATTGGATATAAAACAATGAAAATATCCTTCCAAAAATTTATTCACTATCTTAGTTTGACCATTGGATTGAGGATGAAAAGATGAGCTATGAGCTAGTTGATTACCCAAACAAGAAAATAATTCTGTCCAAAAATTTCCAGTGAAAATGGGATCTCTGTCACTTACAATAATCTTTGGATTTCCATGTAATTTTTGAATTGTTTCCATAAATGTAGTTGCAACTGTACTTGATTTAAATGGATGAGATAGTGCACAAAAGTTTGCATACTTGGTAAGCCTATCAACGACCACCATGATGACACACTTTCCTTCAGACTTAGGTAAACTAGTGATAAAATCCATTGAAATCTCCTCCCAATGTTGACTTGGAATAGATAAAGGTTGTAGAAGACCCAGAGTCTTAATTGTATCAACTTTATTTTGCTGGAAAATCAAACATTTCTCCACAAACTTTTGAATATCAAATTTAAGGCCATCCCCAAAAAATTCTTTCTTCACCCTGTGGTAAGATTTTCAAAATCCTGAGTGTCCTCCTAAAGGAGAAGTGTGCAATTCCAAAAGAATCTTTTGTTTTAGTTGGAAATTATTGAAAATATATAAGCGATCTTTGTACCACAAGGAATCATTTTTCCAACTAAATGTATCATATGTACTAGGAACTTGCTGCAAATTTTGAATGAGTGTCCACACTTCTTCGTCCTTCTTCCATTCATCCCTTTCTTCTGTTATCCAATCTAGTTGGATAATATAAATGGTATAAAGAAATGCTTCCACCTCTTCATCCTTTCTTGAGAGTGCATCTGGAACAACATTTAGCTTCTATTTTTTGTAGATGATTTCAAAGTCATAACCCAACATCTTTGTGACCCATTTTTGCTGCTCTTCTGAAGATAGTCTTTGTTCCAAAAAGTGTTTAAGACTATCATGATTAGTTTTTACCTTGAAGTGCCTTACCATTAGGTAAGGTCACCATTTATTTAGTGCATGTAGTATTGCAACATTTCCTTCACATAAATAGCTTTCTATAAATACTTTCCTTTGATTGGAAAAATTTCAAAAGCAATGGGTCTTCCTTCTTTCATTAAACCAACACCAATTCCATTTCCTGTGGCATCACATTCCATAATAAAGGATTTTGTGAATTTTGGTGTAGCTAAGACTAGTGCTAGGCACATTGCCTCTTTAAGATGTTCAAAGGCCATAATTGCTTCAGGATTCCATGAAAATGCACCTTTCTTCAACAATGTTGTTAGAGGTGCTTCTATTATCCATATTTCTTAACAAACTTGCGATAATACCTTGTTAACCTGATAAATCCTCACGAATTCTTTATGGTTGTCAGGACTTTCCATTTCTTAATGGATTTAATTTTGTTAGGGTATAACTTAACACCCTCATGGGATATAATATGATCCAAATATTCCACCTCTTGTACTCCAAAGAAGCATTTTGATGTTTTTGTATATAATTGTTTCTCCTCCAATAGTTTGAGCACCCTGTCAACATGTTGAACATGATCCTTCCAAGACCTATTGTAGATTAGTATGTCATCAAAAAATACTAGCACAAATTTTCAAAGGAAGGGTTTGAAAATAGAATTCATCAACCCTTGAAATGTAGAAGGTGCATTGGTAAGGCCAAAAGGCATGACCAAAAATTCATAATGACCCTCATGAGTTCGAAATTTTGTTTTCAGAATATCTTTAGTCTTCATTCTAATTTGATGATATCTTGAATGAATATCCAACTTCGTAAAATAAATTGCTCCATGTAATTCATCCAATAATTCATCAATCACAGGAATAGGAAATTTATCTTTAATAGTGAGCTCATTGAGCTCCCTATAATCTAGACACATGCACCATGATCCATCCTTCTTGTGCACCAATACTAGTAGATCAGAGAAAGAACTTTGTCTAGGTTGAATTATACTAGCCTCTAACATTTCTGCAATCATACATTCAATTTCACTCTTTTGGACATAAGGATATGTGTAAGGCCCAATTTTTGGAGGAACACTTCATGGAAACAAATGAATAGCATGATCATCATAACGAATAGGTGGGAGTCCTTTGGGATTTTCAAACACCTTGGAATGATTGTCCAAGACTTTTTGGAGATCTGGAGAAATAGATGATTTTGATGTTGGAACTTCTACTGAGCATAATTGTGGAATTACGCATCGTTGTTATTTATTTAGAATATTTTTCATGACATTAGAGCTTATTATATTTCCTGGCTTCCCTAAGATACTTTGTAATTCAATTTCCTTTCCTTCTGAAAATTTTTTCAAGAAAAGTTCTTGAAAATTAAAAGCTACCATCGCAAAAGATTGTAACCATTGTACTCCTAGTACAACATCAACACCTTCCATTGGAATGGAGAGTGTTGGACTATTCAATACATATTCCCCCATGGTTAGCTTGATATTATGGCATTTTTCAGAGAAATGTATAGTTCCTCCATTTGCAACAATCACTTGACATTTTGGTGTTGGGTATAAGAAATAATTCAATTCCTTGGCTACCTTACAATGAATAAAATTATGGGTACTACCCGAATCAATCAATACTATTACCTTTTTCATCTTTATATGTCCTTCTATATTAAGAGTTTGAGGAGTGGTAATTCCTACCAATGCATTACACGATATGGTCAGACTCATTTTTTCTTCTTCTATTGTTGGTCCCTAGTGTATATCCTCTTGTTTTGAAGTTTCTTGTTCATTTTATTCCTCTTCTTCACAATATGTGTAAAATAATTTATTCTCATCACACTTATGACCTTTAGTGTATTTTCTATCACAACTATAGCAAAGCCCTTTTTCTCTTTTTTCTTCCAATTGTTGTGGTGTGAACTTTGTAGGTTGTGGAACTCTAGGAGTAGCAACACTTCCATATTTTTAAATGTGAGTGGTAGGTTTCCTTGTCGCCATAATTTTACATTCAATTTTTCTTTCCCACCTGAATACCTTCTCCAATGAATCAGGTTCCCAAATGTGAAATTCATGTTGGATGTTATCTTTTAAAGTCCCTATGAAGACATCAATCTCATGTTCCTATGGAATATAAATTACCCTTATATTCAATTTTTGGAAGTCCTCAATGTGCTCCACCACTGAACACTTTTGTTTGAGATTTATCAATTGGATAAGGAAGGTGTTGCTTTTTTTATCCTCATAATGTGCTATCATTTCCTCCATAAAAATTGACCAAGTGACAATTTTTTTACGGGAGCAAAGCCATCGATACCATACAAATTTATTTTGTTTTAAATGTAAAGTTGCAATGCTTATCTTTTGTGTGTTTTTCACATTATTGAGATCAAAATATTGCTCCATTTGTAGTATCCATGTTACGGGATCCTTTCCATCAAAATTCCTCATATCCATCTTTGAAATATGGTGGTTCTTCAATCCAATTTTAGAGTTTATGAAATCATGATTAACATTTATTTTGTTCCCATAATGAGCTTCCTCTACTATATTTCTGACATTAGGAATCATTTCTTGTATTAACCTTGTCATCAAACCTTCCATGTCTTCTTTTAGATCATTATTCATGTCTTCCATGTTTTCTTTAATTTTTTCATTGATCTTACCTTCCATGTCATCCATCTTAGCTTCCATGATAGCTTCCATGCCATTCTTCAAACCATCCATCTTAGCTTCCATGCCTTTCTTCAAACTATCCATCTTAGCTTCCATGTCTTTCTTAAAAACTTCCATTTCATTTTTTTCTCTTTGCAAGAGCGAAATTTCATGCACTTTCTCTTGTAATTTTGATATGTCATGTTGCACTTCCTCCTCTTCATGAGTCATAATACAGCTTTCTAAAGGCTTAGTGAGTGTTTAATTCTTTTTAGGTGGCATTTTAGAACCCAATACTGATATCTATTCCTCAATATTCCCTTGGAATCACTTCAAACTGATTTTTTCACATAAGACTTATGCAATTCGAAAAAAAAATACACACCTTTTTCTTGCTTTTGAGGAGCTCAATATTGAAATTGAATTATATCTATGATTATGGCTCTTCAATATCTGAAATTTGGCCCTGTAGTATCCGTTTGAATCTTCTTTCGAATGCCACAGGTCTGACCTGATTTGGATTCTTCAAGTCAAATTTATGTCCAATCTCCCACAATGAGCTAATTATGGACTGGTTCAGTAGATAAAACTTGTATGACATGCCGCATGTATTTTTTTCCTCCTTTGGATCTAAAATTGATATACAGGAGACTACAGTCCATTTAATTGTAGTCAATTTTTACTGAATTCCAATCCGATTCTTAGAGAGAGAGTTATGACGGTTTTCCCCAGGTCACCTCTTTCAGATGAAATTCGGGAGCCTGCAAAAACCCTAACGTCCATAGATCATATCTCTAAAAATATTGCGAACCAAGATCCGAAATTTTTACACAAAGTTCTTGAGGATTTCTGCTTCATGTGAGAAAAATGGTAGCTCCTGTGACTTCATAGAAAAGAGTTTATAACACAAATTCCACAATGACATTTTTTAGATGAAATACAGGATCATAAAAAAACCATAACTTCCACAGATCATATCTCCGTAAATATTTCTAACCAAGATATAAATTTTTTTTTAAAGTTCCTTGTGACTTTAGCTTCACGTGCTAAAAAATTCAGCTTTTGAATCTTTGTAGAAAAGACGTTATAGTGGAAATTCCACGATGACCTGTTTGGAGCAGTGAAACCCTAGAATCCAAAGCTCTGATACCAAATGTTATGAAACTAGCCCCAAAAATAGATGAAAAGAGAGATCAATGCCTTAGAAATAAGCCATTTCGAGCGGGAAACCTCCTTTACATTACATAAATGAAAATTTCTTGGATGATACAAATTATAAAACCTCCTTCTACATATAGGAGTCCATGGGATCACAATATAATCCTAGCCGGCCTAACAATAATAATGTAAGGGCACAATAATAACAATATTTGGGTTACAGGGGTACAAAAATAACAATAAGGGGGTTACACTAACAACAATAAGGGACTACACTAGTAATATGGGGACCTAATAGTTGTAAAGGATTCAATGACTTAAAAAGGTCCTCTAGAGGCTTTTCAAGCTCTAGAAGAAGTTTGGGCAAGTTATGAGGCGAGGAAAGATGATTCTTACCATCCTCTATCCTAGTCGTATGGATGATGGGTCATCAATGTGACTAAAATGATCTAGTCACTGGGAGACAAGCCTTTGCATGCGAACGACCAATTTTATCCTATGTTGTATGTGCGGTCGATTTTTTTCACAAGATTTTCTGTACATTCCTCACATAGCTTAACCAATTTTGGTATTGTGGCAAATCTTATGATCATAACTTTTCGGCTTATGGTCAGAAAATATAATAGAGCCTGTATAATATGGTTAAATTTGTATATATCAACATGATAATGGAGTAAGTTATTTGATTTTATTAAGAATCCTATCTCAACCAAATCTGAAGTTTGAAAAAAATTGATGGGTTGTCCATAATCTGTAGCATTTACTTAGTTAATCATCACAAAAAAATGATAAATAGAGGAATGATCTTGGTATATTTCATTGGTTGAATTAAGTGTGTGAGAGAATTCCATTGTGAGGGCATTGAGAGTGATATTGCAGTAGTTACTCACAAATTTTTTGCATATTTATATCAGATATTTGTGTGCAGAAATCAAAGATAGAGTTGAGAAGAAGATTCAAAATTTGTGTGTTGTTCATGGAATAAAATTGGCAGCTTGTGGTGTGTTTGAGAGAAATATTTTGGTGTGAGAATAAGTTAATAATTTCCCTCCTCTGGATCATAGTTTGTTTCATATTTTTTGTGTAGAACGATGGTGTTTTTGGGTTGCTCAAGTTGGGAAGTTTGAGAACCCAATATGAAAAAGTTATGATATATGGTTCACATGGAGGAAGAGAAGGCCTGGAGGCTTCAAAGTAGATGTGATTCAATGGATTAAGTAGAAGGAACAATTTTTTATATCCAATAGGAGTTGGATATTCCAATGGTATTTGGGTGAGGATCATTGGTCGTGGGAGCTTCCAACCGATAGATATTCCATATATTCTAGAGAGAAACAAATTTCATGCTTGAAAATGAAAACATACTATAAAGGAATCTAAGTCTTCCATATTATAGGTGCAAGCTAATAAATGTACAATTTGTTCATCAGAATAATATAAGAATTGAGTAGCGCAACAATAAATTCTTGTGTTCTTATGTGTGCATGCTTGTGTTGATGTTTCTCATGTTTATTATGTTATGAGTTACCACTACTTTCATGTTTTAATAATCTAATATTGTGGATGTGTGTTGCAAATTTATAATCTGACAAAAATATTTAAATTTGGTATAAAGGCCATCACTACTGATTCACCCACCCCCCTCTGAGTAGTGATACAGCTTCCAATAGATAAGTAAAATTTTTCCTTGTTCAACGATAAGATGGGAGTAGTGGAGAACACCTTCCTCACTAAGAGGGATTGTTAGTTTATAGTAGTAGTGTGTTAGAGTCTTGTAATTTATAGTATCACAACATGACTAAAAAAATTTTCCTTGAAGATTTTCATATTGTATATATATATATATATATCAATAACCAAAACAGTTCCAAAGAATAGAAAAAGAAACAAAAAAGAAGAGAAAGAGGGTGTAAAAAAGGTAAAAGAAGAACCCACAAAAAATGAATAGTTCTAAAAGTGCTACAAATCAAAATTCCACTACTCTTGAGAAAGGATTGTTTAATCATACAGTTTAAGCATGATTGCACAATTTTGAATTTTTGTTGATAGGTTAGAGAATGAAGATTTTCCAAAATGTTTTATATTGGCTTATCATTATATAGCTAGAAAATGACGTTGGTTCAACAACTTAATTTGAACCAATAGGAGAAATAAGGGATAGGGGTTAGGTTAGAATTTCAAAAAATAATGTTTCAGGGTCTGCAAGTCTAAATGCACCCTACCAAAGAAGAAAAATGCTAGATTTGTAGTGTGGGTAGGTAGAAAAAATAGGGAGAAAGAAGGAAAGGAAAATGTAAATTTTATTCTACAATGTATAGCCTAAAAATTACATTTTTGTTTCCTGTTAGGGTCCCGTGATTTGACAGATTGGCTAAAAAAATGACAGGGTAACATCAAACTAGTCTTTGGAGTCCTAGGACCTAGCCTTCCTGGACTCAGAGAGGGCTCTCTCTATTCTGTGAAGGATGTGAACTTGTTTGCTTCGGATGATTGATTTTAGGCTACTTGTTAAGTGTAATTTGTTTGTTTGTTTTGGGTTGGGGTAAGATGACTAAGTAGGATAGGTGGAAATGAGAGGCTGTCAAATCAATAGGGTTATGGGATTAGATGAAGTCTAGGGTGTCTAGATGATGAAGCAGAGTTTATTGTAGGGCCGATTTATCAAGGTTAATGGATCCTTTAGGTGATGTATGAGGTGAACATTAAGTTTGCGAAAAACTAAGAGGTATTAAGCATATATAGTCTAAAATCAATAACTCATGAGGTAGGGAGAACCATTAATCTCTATGAGCAATACTCAAACCGATAAACATTTAAGATGAATATTCTGGTGATACATAGAAGCATTAGAACTCCTAACTTTAGAAATTCACCTTTAGTTTTTTGAGAAAACACATAAGATAAACAAACAACTCAATAGATGGAGAGGGAACTCATAAACATCATATATCAAACTATCGGAAAATCTGAAACAAGTTGGTGAGCATGGGCAAAGGGCAAGATCGAAACAAGACCTCTTTGTCTTAACCTAATCAATCAATATTTCATAGAAAAGCTTCACAATGAGGTTTTGAAAACTTTAAATAAGTAGGGCATACCATGAATCATATTTAAAAGCTAACATACTAATCATTCATGAAATTAAGAACAAGTTTTAGTGGACCTAAGGAGTAGTCAAGAATTTCTTAAGATGAACTAAAAGAAGAAAACATCAAAACTATAGCAAACAGGAGGTTTGAGGTGCTTCCATGAGCATATCTCAGCCTATAATTTTATGATCTATAGAAAACAAGAAAACTGAAACAAAATGAGGACAAGAAAACATTAAAAAGTTAGAAAAACATCACCATTCACCAAGCTATGGAATCCTGCAAGAAAACTTCTACAACATCAAGCCACACAAGCCATTCGTTCACCTCATAAAACCAATATCTTGTCCAAGATCACAAAACCATGTATTGCTTTTAAACACATCAAGTCCCCACTTATTACAATGAATCCTCATGTCTTATATAAAAAATTAGGAGAATAGAGCCTATTAGAGCATCTAGAAGCCTATTGGCCAAAGAGAAATATCCTAACTTGTCCTTGAGGCTTTGCAAAGCCCAGGGCACAAAAATATCTAAATAAAATATATTTTCCGACTATAAGAGGAAATAAAATTGAATTTTAGGCCTGAAATGCCTAATAAGACTTACAAAACACACATTTTTTCCACTCAGTTACAGGAGCGCAACACACTATGTGGAACTCTGAAATTATGGCAGGAGCGCAACACCAAAATAGGCCTTTTTGCATCGGTGTTTTGGAGGCCTTCCCGATGTCGGAAAAGGCTTCGTGGTGGCTCTTTGGAAAGATATGGAAGTCTAATTTCCAGATATACCTTTACTTCTTCAATATAACCTCCGAAAATTTCCCAAAAAGTGGAAAAATCCAACACTGCTAGGAGCGCAGCACATGCTCAGAAAAGTGGGCAGAAAGGTGAAAAAATTAGTGTTTTTTACCCTTTTGGGGGGTCAAAACAACTCCAATTGAGCTGAAATTTGGTGATAATACTCCTCTTATGATTTGGAATCCAAAAATGTAAGCTGAACCTCCTGAAGATGCCCTGGGAAAAAGCGCAGCATAGGGTGTGCTATGCTCCTAGGCTCAAAATTTGCAAAAAACAAAAACTTGTTCAATTTATCCCCAATTTGGTAGGTATATGCCTCATGGGTCCTTGGAGATGTGTAGAAAATATTAGGCCAAAATACTAAGCCTGGCTAGGTATTTTTCATCTTTTGGTGACGGGCCCTCATTTTGGGCAGTTTTGAGTTTTTTTCTTGCAACGTGGTTTCTTCGTTCATAGTGCCCAATCATTCTCCTTTGCAATGTAAGAGTTGCCTTGATCAATTCTTGGAACATTTTTGATTTCATGAATGTCATCTTCTTCATTATTTTACCCACTATTTTCACTATCTTTCCTATTTTCTTTATGTTTAATTTCAACCTCCGTTTCATAACTTGTATCATTTACACTTTTGCTATGTTCACTGCCTTCAGAATTTGTCCCTTCACCATTATGCAGACTGTCCTTTTGGTTGAGTTCTTCTTCACTGTTTGGTACATTATTTACTCCTTTTCCTTATTTTTTACCTTTTTTTTTCATTGGAGTTTATGAGGAGTGCATGGCCTCTTGCCCTTTGGAGGCAGCAAACACATACCTCTCTCCTCTTTGATAGGTAAAGGTGAAAGGTGCAACAAGTTTTACTTGCAAAGCTTGATCACTAGCGACCTTAGGACTATTTTTCTCTTCATGGAAGATCTCTATGTGTGCATATTCCTTGCCTTTTTCTTGGCTGACCCTTTGATAAGCACCCTCACTATCTTTTAATCCACTATCACTATCAAGACCTTTTAGTATTTTCATCCTCTGTTTTTGCAATGTTAGAAATATCTTCATTACTGCTTTCTTCTTGGTCACTATCTTCATTAATTTCTTCTTGGCCATCACTACTTTCTATAGAAAAATTTTCAAATTTATTAGTGGCCTTATCTATAGAAAGCCATGCATATTCAAGAAAGTTTAAAATACTTCTTGAAGTGCCTCCACAACAGAAGAAAAAACTCAAAAACCTTGTGGGAAAAGTCAGATCACTCCTGAATGTGAATTCGTGCAGAAGCTACAAAACAGTGGCGGGAGTGCAGCACACTTCGTTCAGCATCTAAAGTAGTGGCAGGAGTACATTACAGTGGAAAGAGCGCATCGCAGTGGCAGGAGCGCCACACAGTGGCAGGAGCGCATCACCAAGTGTAATTTATATGGGAAAAACTTTCCAAGAGTGCAACGTAGAAATAGGCCTTTTTTAAGCAGTGTTTTGAAGGCCTTCCAGATGTCAGAATTGAGCCTATGATAGCTTGTTGGAAATATTAACCTGTCTACCTTCCAAATATACAATTTTTTTTCCTGATTTAAGTTCATTTTCCTTGACAAAATTTTATTTTTCCATGACTGGTCAAAAAGTGCTGAGTGATGGTGCAAAAATGCAGAGTGCTGGTACAGAAAAATTTTGGAGGTGTTCCACAAATCCAAAGTGAGATCATGATATTTGATTTAAAATATATTAAAATATAGTTATCATTTGACACATCTAAAAAGTCATTTGGACACTCCAGCTATGAGAAAAATTGGTTTTCCCAAGGTTACTCCAGCAGTGCAGAAATTCTCCAGTGACACCTATATTTTTGAAATTTCTTCCAAACCACGATACCTGTGTAGAACATGAAGTATTTTTTTCTTATTTTCCTTATTAGGGACAAAAAACTCTTTGAATTTTTCAAAATTCATCTTTTTTTGGCTAGAAACATATTTTTAAGCAAAACTGGCCCTAGGTGTGGCAAATAAATTGGCCCTTGGAATGAATTCTTGGAAAATGATGGAGACATGATGTTTATGAGTTGGAATGGCTTCATGATTGATAATATGACCTACCATATGGATATTATTCTCTTATTCCTCTTTTCCATATCAAACCCTAGCTTATTTGGAAGAGGAAATTAGGGTTTGGTGTAGGGGATTTAGGACTGCCTTGTAGAGGGAATGGAATGAAGGGGTTAAGGGTTGTTTAAATTCTTGGGGAAATTTTTGGGGATAGTAATAGATGTTAGGGAGTAGGGGAAAGTGGAATTTCAAGGATTTAGTGAGGGGAAGGTGTCCAAAAGGGAAAAACACAGGCCTAGCCTTGAAAAGTGTCAAATTTGTGGCAATAGACTAGGTTTTGTAGAAAAATGATGATTTTGAGGGATAGGAGTGATGGGGAGTGTTTATGAAGGTATATTAAGGATATTAGGAGGTGTAAGAGCATCAGGATACAAGCCTTGTTGATGTTTTAACCATGGAGGTCATGAAACCAAGAAAAAATGCCCTCAAAAACCCTAGTTGGATAATGAAGTCATAGGCAAGGGAAAAACAAAGTAATGAGATTTATGGGTGTGAAAATGGGATAGAGATGAGAGGCATGATTCCATGAGGGATCTTCCATGAGTGATAGGCTAACTATGACATGATATAGTAGTAGAACAATGAAAAATTCATCTTAAGGATAATGAAGGCAGTGAGATTTCTATAACTCACAAGATTAATGAATTTTGTTTCTAGAAATCTAGGATAGAAATTTAGTCATATACAAAGGAAACAAATTATTGATGACTAACATTTCCTATGGTCGAAGAAGAAGATCCAGAGAAAAGAGTGTTTATGCCTCAGGCATTGGATCAGGGTTATGTTCCAAAGTTTATGATTAAAACTGCATTTAAAATTATTAAGGCATATTCTATGTCCATAAAAATACTCCATTTCGTAATAATCCATAAAACACTCATTTCCATTTTCTCCTAAGTCCTATACTAGTCCCAATGCCTCCATTTCAGCTCTACCCCCTCCCCACATTAGGCCATTGATATTGATCTAAACTGAAACAATCCTTTATCCCCCTGACCCTTTACCTTTTCATCGTATAGATACTTCGCACTTTTCTTACCTTTTCACATTCCCGATTTCTGCTTCTAACTCACGCTGGTGATAAAAAATGGGACCCATTTCCCTGCCCTGTCAACATTGCTATCGCATATCGCAAATGTTATGACTTACCTCATTTCCTCGCTCCTCGATTTTGCAATTTATGATAATTTAAAATCTTTCTTTTGCGATATATCACATTGAAAATTCCACCGACAAAATTTATCCCATTAACCCCTTCCTTTCCTTTTCACATCGCAAGTTTTCAAACATTCCAATCATAGCCCAATTTTTGAATCTTATAGACTTCCTGATGTGATATTGGTGGGACCCAATTGCATATCGCAATTCGCAATTCCAGGAGGATAAGCGCTAAAGAATTATGTTGGAGCACCGAAGTGCGAAGTGCGATAATGAAGTGGATGCAATGTAGGTCAAAGAAAAAATCTAAAGGAACTGAAGTCTGGCTATGGGACCCGATTGCATATCGCAGTTCGCATGCTCAAGAGGATAAGTGCTAGAGAATTATGTTGGAGTGTTGAAGTGAAAAGTGTGATAATAAAGTGGACGTGATGTAGTTCAAATCTAAAATCTAATGGAATTGAAGTCCAGCTGTGGGACCCAATTGAATATCGCAATTCAAAAATTCAGGAGGATAAGAGCTAAAGAATATGTTATAAATGCCGAAATGCGATTTGCGATATGGGTGTGACCCAATCATATATCGCAATTAACAAGATCATGAGTATAAGCACTAACGAATATGTTATAAAAGCAAAAATAAAATTTTTGATATTGAAGTGGACGCGATGTAGTTCAAAGCTAAAATCTAAAGGAATTGAAGTCCGGCTGTGGGACCCAATCGCATATCACAATTCATAAGTTCATAAGGATAAGTGTTAAAGAATTATGTTGGAGCGCTGAAGTGTGAAGTGCGATAATGAAGTGGACGCGATGTATTTCAAAGCTAAATCCTAAAGGATTTAAAATTCAAGTGTATGAGGTTTTTACTCTGTTTTAGGAAGAAAAGGGCTAAGCACTACAAAAGGACTTGGGTGGAATAAGACCCGAAAAAGAGCACGAGAAAAGGAGGTCGAGTCGGGCAAAATGTGTTTGTGCCACAACCTTACCATTACCACTCTTGCCACCTCTACACCCTATCACTTTTCCTTGCAAATCCTATCCAAAGGGTTATTATTGAAAGAAATTTATTATAGTCGGATAGCCACCAATTCAAAGGTTTTCCACCATTCACCAAAAAAAAGGGAATTTCTGCCAATTATTAAAGGAATAAAGGGTTTCATGTTTTAAACTCTACAAAAGATAACATGATTGAAGATTAATTCAAAGAGCATGAGAAAGAATGGTCGAGTCAGGCAAAGGGTGTTCATACAGAACCGTTACGATATACCAACAGAAATAGAAAAGGGAGTCGACAAATTTGAACATCCATCAATCGATGAAAAGTTGCCAACACCACACCAGATTCAATTAGCTAGCATCGGTTTTCTGAAAAGCAGGGTTGGATGTCAAATCCATTGGTCATTTTGTCTTCGTGACCTCCTGTGCCACCTTTAAGCCTAATTTTTGGATTCACGAACAGTTCCCTAAGTTTTTGGATTCATGTAGAGCTGCCAAAGTTAACTCCATAGTTGGTGTTTTGTCAGAGATTTTTTGTTCGGGCCTTGCATGGCCACACTTGTCTAATTTTAGTTTAATTTTAATTAGTGAAGCTTGTCGAAGTAAGTTAGGGAAACTGATGTAATTATTAGTTAAATACTACATAAGTTGGCAGTAAGAATGTTGGTTAGGAGATTGGACCCTATATTGTAAGAACTTATGTATTCGAGCACTGACATTTTTTGAGCTGGGCATCAATAATAAGAGACCGTTCACAGGATTCTTGAGCTATGTTAATGGTGATGTTTTCCTCTATGTGTTAATGTTTTCTTTTTCTTTCATGTTGTGCATCAATTTATCTGACTGTAAAGCAAAAATTTTAGATCAAGATTTATTGGGAGAGCACCTTAATTATGTATTTGTTTACTATCTTAATGTTTTCTTCTGAAGTATAGTTAAATAATTCTTAATTTATCCTTAGCTTTTACTGAACTCATTGCTTTCTTCCATTTCATAATTCACATTGCTCTAAAGATCCAGTCTGCATAGTTAGCTTGCCTTGTGAATGCCCTAAAAACGTTGATGCTCCAATCCAACCTTTTGACTCCATATCCCAATGGATTAGAATCTACAGACCTGCTCATCCAACCAACAAAATCAATAAAAAAAACCAATTCTCACCATCACTATAAAGATCCTAACATCAACATTCATAATATTAAGGAAAAATTAAATCAGAAATAGAGAGAGCCCTCTCTGAGTTTAGGAAGGCTAGGTCTTCGATTCTAAAGTGGTTTGATGTTTTCCTCTATCGTTTATTCTTTCCAATATTATAAATGATAAGGCCCCAACATAATGGCGAATACACTGGGTATTATTGAAAAATCTTGATATTTCATCAGAACTTAGAAACCCTAGTCAAAACATTGTACGATTCAAGTATTTTCCAAAAATTGGTTTTTCAGCTATGTTGCAAATATTAAGATTTTTTGTGCTCCAGTTCTAAATTATAGCTCCCAAAAGAATCTTTACAACATCCCATCCTAACCCAAATCCTCCTGCAATAGTTAACAATCCAGAGATAATCCTAAGAAAAACCCCAGAGCTGAGAGTCAAACTGGTGATAAATCCCTTCACAGAGCAAGTTCTGTCCCTAGAAATCTTGTAACCTTGCAAGACATCCAGTTCGATTTATATTTTTAACAAAGATTATTCAGGAAAAAATATCAAAATTGGACAGCTCAGATATTTTTTGACCCATCTATCCTACAATAGAGTCCAGTTGGGGAAACCTCCACATCCACTGAGGATGACCTTCAGCTTCTCCAACATTTTGACTCCCTTCAAAATCAGGTAGCAGGTTTCACCTCAGCTATCGATGATGCTTACCTCCAACAATCTGTAGAGTTATCTGCACTTACTATAGTAGCTCGCTCTGTTATTTCCAAGTCTTCTCATCCTCAGTCAACCTGTCCAGGAGTGTCTACAACCCCTACCACTTCTTTAAACATTTCCCACCAAAGTGCCCAAACCTCCACTCATACACCCACTATCCACCTTCCTCCATTTAATCCTCCACCTCCTCCTATCAACCCTCCTTGGGTTCCCCTACCATAAATCATGGCAGCCTGGTATGATCCATTGGTGCTACCACCACTTGTGGTTCCTATGCCACAAGATTATTAGTCCAAAATCCAAAAATTTGATGGATCTGGTCCTGCAATTGCTCAACATCATGTCGATAAAATGAATCATTGTTTTTACCTTCAAGAGATAGATGATGAAAGTATCAAGTTAAGGATGTTTGCTCAAATTTTGGGAGGAGAAGTAAGAAAATTGTTTAAGGGCTTGACTCCAAATAGTGTCCATGACCTCCTTGCCTTGCACCAACTATTCATAAATAGATGGGAAGTTAAAAAAACCCTCTTCAAATCTTGTCAGAATATGAAAACATCAAGAGGAATGTGGGAGTTAGTGTCCAAGACTACTGCACCTGGTTTAATAGTGTATACAACACACTCCCCGCTCACATGAAACCCCCAAAGGCTTAGCCCTGATGAAATTATTATATGGATTCAATCTAGATATGGCTTATCAGCTTAGAGAAAGTGACCCTGCTACATTAGAATAAATCCAAAGGGGTGCAGTAAGTGTAGAAGCCAACCTACTTACAAAGAGGGCTAGAATGAGGAATGAGAAGAGAGTCACTATAACGGAAGAGCCTGTAGCTTCCACATCTGATGCTAATATTGATAACCTGGTGAGGACTATGGAGAGAATGATGGAGAGGATAAGCCTCAATGAGAGAGCTATCCCGAGGGATAATCAGCCATCTCCTCAAAATAGAAACCAAAATCTTAGAATAAATCCCCCTCAAATAAGATAGAGAGAACATAGAGGCCCCGACTAGCAAATTAGGCCTCCATTCCAAGATAATTACATTGATGAAGATGAGGGAGTGGTTGAATAATTAGAAGAAATTTAGATTAATCTAATGGGAATCAATGAAGAGGATTCTATTTTCCTTACTGAAGAAGAGCAAGGTTTATTTTCTCTAACTCAAATTGAACTAGAATTTGAAGAGTCTGAGGATTATAAACAAGGGTTTGAAAATTCCATCATTGAGGTACATAGATAATATAACCTCAGAAGAACTAAATAATCTAACAATTCCAAGAAAAAGAGTTCTGAAAATTATGCTAAAAAGCCCCATTGAGCACAAGAAAACAACAAAAAGTTCAAAGAAAACTATTAACATCCCAGGAAAGAATGATATAGAAAGCAACACTAGTAAACCAACTATCAACCCTAGAAAAATTGTTCAAGATGATACCCCTAGCACAAGTCAACAATCTGAAATTGCTGCTAAAATAGTGCCTAAGAAGATTGGTTGTTCAATTCTGCCAAAAATTAAGACACCATTCAACATTGAGAACAAAATTTCTAAGATAAAAATCTCAATTCCTCTCACTGAATTGGTAAGTGAGGATGTATATAATTCCCATGTCCTAAAGGTGCTAAACATAGGAGAAATTACAAACATTGTCAATGTGATTAATGATAAACCTAAACTTCTCTTTGGGCCAGAAGTAGATGGTAAATCCCAGGAGGGAGGTGTTCCCCCATTTTATATCAGTCTGAGTGGTCATGATAAAGTCCTCCATAATTCCATGTTAGATTTAGGTGCATCACATAATATTATGCCAAAGGATGTTATGGAGAAACTTGGCTTTGAGGTAACTAGACCCTACAAATATTGTACTCGTTTGACTCCGCCAAAGTCAAATTTCTAGATCTCATCAAAGATATCAGTATTAGTTTAGCTCAGATACCAGCAAATAGTCTGGTGATGGATATAGTGGTGCCTGACATCCATCCTAAGTATGGCATGATTTTATCATGCTCATGGGGAGCCAAGCTACAAGGGACCCTCAAGATGGATATGACTTATGCTACTATACCAATGTTTGGCCAACAGAGAAGACTGTATAGGGAAAATTTAATCAAATACATGGTGATCAGTCAAGAAAAGCCACATAACTACCCCCTTTACTCTATTCATTCTAACCTAGACTCATTCATTCTTTACAATGATGGAGACTTTAATAAAAAAGTAGCTGGAGAGGAAAAGGACCAGGATGGAGAACAAGAAGACCAAATGGAAATTGTACAACACAAGTCTGAATATGAACATTTTTGGAACAATAGTTTTGATGGGTCTTGTGGCAAAGTAGGTTCAGGAGCAGGGTTGCGGGTCTGTAATACTGGGAATAACCTTATAGAGGGTCATTCTTACAAACTAAATTTTGAGTGCACCAATAACATAGCAGAATATGAGGCACTCCTTTTGGGTTTACAACTGCTAAAAATATTAGGAGAAAAAAATAATTTCTGCTCACAGGGACTACGAGTTGGTTATTAGACAAATCAAGGGAGAATATTCAGCCAAACATCCTAGACTGAGAGCATAAAGAAATGTTGCCCTTGAACTTATAAAAACATTTGAAGAATATTATATTGTTGCAATTCCAAGGAATCAAAATATCCTTACCAATGGTTTAGCATTTCCATCTAGCACTTGTCAATTACCTCATCCGAGAAATCAATATAAAGTGCAGATTAAACATTGCCGAATAGTCCCTGATAATATGAGATACTAACAAGTTTTTGGAAATGACAAAAGGATTGAAAATTTCCTGCAATCTAAAGGTGAGTTTGAAGATTCCAGCTTGGACCTATATGGTGAAGAAGATTGTCCCACTGAAGAAAAAATGTGCAATGATGAAACTCATCATAATTCTGATATTAATATCTCAGTAAATGAATATTTACATATGACATATATAGATAAAGATCCAGAAAAAAGAAGAGTTTGAAGTGCTCCAATTCAAAGATAACACCCTACCTAGAGGACTTGTCCCTTTGGAGGAACTATTTGATTTCAATGATGTGGCCAGAAAACTAAAGATGGAACCTAAAGAAGAAAACATTGAGGAGTGAAATCTAGGCACTGAGCAGGATCCCAAGATGATAAAGTTATCAAATGCACTGCTAGTGACTACAAAACAGAAATACATTTCTTTGTTTAAGGAGTTCATTGATGTGTTTTCTTGGAGCTACGAAGACTAAAATCTTATGATACTAATATTATCCAGCACAAGATTCTAGTCAAGGAGAACCAAAAGCCTTTGAAATAGAAACTGCACAAGATAAATCTTGTCCTAATGCCCTTGGTTGACAAGGAAATCAAGAATATGTATGTTGCCAAAATAATAGTCCCAATTAGATACTTTGAATGGGTTTCCAATATTGTACCTATAAGAAGGAAAATAGGTGAGATCAGACTTTGCATTGACTTCAAAAATTTGAACACGACATCACTTAAAGACAACTACCCTTTACCAAATATGGATCACATATTACAAAGGGTAGTGGGTTCCAAAAGGATCTATTTTCTAGATGGTTTTTCATGGTTTAATCAAGTGCTGGTAAATCCTGATGATCAACACAAAATAACTTTTACTACTCCTTGGCGAACCTTCATGTATGTGAAAATGCCTTTTGGATTAATTAATGTTGGTGGCACTTCCTAGAGAGTGATGGAAATTTCCTTTTCAGGAGAAATTGGACTTTTCATTGTGATATACCTTGATGATATTACAGTATATTTAAGAACTAACGAAGAACATTTGGCCCCTTTGAGAACAATTTTCGAAAAGTGCAGAAGGTACAGACTCTCATTGAATCCCAAGAAATCATGTTTTTGGTCTCGAAGAAGGGAAGCTTCTGGGCCATATTATATCTGAATAAGGAATTAAAATTGATCCTAGTGGGATTGAGGGTATACTTCAAATTTGTCATCCTAGGAACATCAAAGAGCTTTAATCTTTCATTGGTAAGATAATTTTTTTAAAAGGTTTATACCAAACCTTGCAGAACTGCTGAGAAACATCACCAAAATGCTCAAAATAGATTCAAGAGTTAAATGTAGCATGGAGGAAAAACATTCCTTTGACTTGGTAAAGCAGACACTTATTAAAGCACTAGTTCTAATTAGCCCTGATTTCACCAAGGATTTTATAATTCTTTCCTTTGCATCAGAACACACTATTGTTGTTGTATTACTGTAGAAAAACAAGGAGGGCCAAAAAAATCCCATAGCATTTTTCATCCAAGCTTTGAGAGAGGCACCTCTAAAGTATAATATCATGGAAGAGCATGCCTTTGCTTTGGTCAAGGCACTGAAAGATTTCAGAGTCTACATCCTACATTCACACATAATTTCCTTTGTGCCCAACACGGTTTTCAAAGATATCCTAATGCAGGATCCTGATGGAAAGAGAGGGAAATGGATTGTTTTAATCCTAGAATATGATTTAGAGATCAGGCCTACCAAACTAATCAAGGGACAAGGAATAGCCAAATTGATAGCTGAAACCAATTTTCAAGCACTATATATCAACATGACCCATTGACTGGATGAACAAGAGGATATGGCGACTCCACCTATTGAGGAAGCATTCCTGAATTCTCCCTGGTATGCTAATATATTATATGTTCTATTTAATTTAAATTCTCCTCTTGGTTTTTCCAAAACAAAATCTAGATTCTTGAAATTGAAAGCTGTAAAATCATGCATCTTAGAAAATTTCTTGTACTGGAAATATTTTAGGGGAATATTTCTTAAATGTTTTCTTAAGGAAGATGCATATAGGGTTATGAAAGAACTTTAGGAAGGGTATTGTGGAGGTCATATCAACTAGAAAACCACTACTAACAAGGTCCTTAGAGTTGGTTTCTATTGGCCTACTCTTTTCCCAAATATCCATAAAATGGTAGCCACCTGTCACAAACGTCAAAATTTTGAAGGGAAAAGAGAATTGTTTCCTTTACAACCAATCTCTATTGAGGCTCCTTTTAAACAATGGGGTATAGAATTCATTGGATAAATCCACCCATCATCCTCTGCCCAGCATAAATGGATCCTAACTTCCATAGACTATTTTACCAAATGGATAGAAACCATCACTTCTAGAACTGCTACTGACTCAGTGATTATCAAATTCCTTTAACCCAATATCATGTATAGATTTGGTTGACCTAGAAAAATAATCACAGATAATGTTGATGCTTTTAATTCAAAGAAAATGGTAGAATTTTGCCACAAGTATCACATTTATTTGAGGAAATCAACAACTTATTACCCTGAAGGTAACGAACTAGCTGAATCCTCCAACAAGAGTTTGGTTAATATCATGAAGAAGTTGCTGGAGGACAATAAGAAATCCTAGCATAACTAATTGGTACATGCATTGTGGGCTGACATATTCACAACAAAGAAATCAATTGGCATGTCACCATATTAGTTGGTCTATGGGATGGATTCAGTTTTCCCAACATCATTAGGAGTGCCATCCATTAAAATTATTCAAGAGATACAAGCTGAAGAGAATTATGTAAAAATAAGGATAAACCAAACCATTAAGCTACAACAATCCAGAGAAGAAGTTTACAATAGAACTCAGGTTGTGCAGAAAAATATAAAGAATATCTTTGAAAAAACAACGAATGCTAATGATTTCAATATTGGAGATAAAGTACTGAGATGGTATCCCAAAAGAGAAGATAAAAGTAAACATGGAAAATTTCACAACCTCTGGAAGGGCCCATACATTATCGATTATTTCAAGGGAAACATTGCATTGTTTTTGCAAGAGATGGATGGAACAGAGCTGCCTGGAGGTCCTGTTAATGGTAGGATGTTGAAGCACTACTTTTCCCGAGTATAAATAAATTCCCACTCCATTGTAAATATGACAATTTTTGGTTCAGATTTTTTGAAGGCCGCCTTTTGTGCAGAAAACAACAACATAGATTCATAAAACCAACAAAGGAAAATTTCATGGAAATCATTGTAGAATGAGTAGACAAGGCTATTATTCTTGGCCTTCTTGACACTTCCCTGAGAAGAAATGCCATCCCCAGCTGGAGCCACTGTTAGAGTCCTGTAATTTATAGTATCACAAGGTGACTAAATATTTTTTCCTTGTAGATTATGATATTGTGTGTGTATATATATATATATATATACTCAAAAAAATTCCAAAAAATAGAAAAAGAACCAAGAAATAAGAAAAAGAGGGTGTAAAAAATGGAAAAGAAGATCCCACAAAAAAATGAATAGTTCTAAAAGTACTGCAAATCAAAATTCCACTACTCTTGAGAAAGGTTTGTTCAATCATACAATTTAAGCATGATTGTACAATTTTGAATTTTTGCTGATAGGTTAGAGAATGAAGATTTGCCAAACTGTTTAATCTTGGCTTATCATTAGATAGCTAGAAAATGGCATTGGTTCAATAGCTTAATCTGAACCAATAGGAGAAACAAGGGATAGGGGCTAGGTTAGAATTTCAAAAATAAAATGTTCCAGGGTCTACAAGTATAAATTCACCCTAACAAAGACGAAAAATGCTAGATTTTTAGTGTGCGTAGGTAGAAAGGATAAGGAGAAAGAAGGAAATGAAAATGTTAAGTTTATTCTACAATGTGCGGCCTAAAAATTGCATTTTTTTTTTCCTATGGTTGAAGAAGAAGATCCAGAGAAAAGAGTGTTTATGATCCAAGTATTGGACCAGGGTTATGTTCCAAATTTTAGGATTAAACTACATTCAAAATTATTAAGGCATATTCTATGCCTTGGATTTTATCCTAAGTCCCGAAGATACTAATTCCCTTTGTTCATAAAAATCCATAAAACACTTATTTCCATTTTTTCTAAGTCCTATACAAGTCGCGATGCCTCCATTTCACCTCCACCCCCTCCCAACATTAGGCTGTGGATATTGATATAAACCGCAAAAAACCTTTATCCCCCTGATCCTTTACCTTTTCATCACATCGCAACTTCGCACTTTTCTTACCTTTTCACATTCCTGATTGTCGCTTCTAACTTCCAATTGTGATAAAAAATGGGACTCATTTCTCTACCTCGTCAGCATCGCTATCGTATATCACAAATTTTATGACTTACCTCATTTCCCCGATCCCCAATTTTACGATTTGCGATAATTTAAAATCTTACAATTGCGATATATTGCATTGCAAATTCCACCCACAACCTTTATCCCATTGACCCCTTCCTTTCCTTTTCGCATAAAATTTTTGCAAACATTCCATTCATAACACAATTGCCGAATCCTATAAACTTCCCGACATGATATTGGTGGGACCCAATCACATATTGCAATTCACAAGTTCAGGAGGATAAGCACTAAAGAATTATGTTGGAGCATTGAAGTGAGAAGTGCGATAATGAAGTGGATGTGATGTAGGTCAAAGCTAAAATATAAATGAATTTAAGTCTGGTTGTGGGACCCAATCTCATATAGTATTTCATAAGCTTAGAAGGATAAGCGCTAGAGAATTATGTTGGAGCGCCAAAGTGCGATAATGAAGTGGATGTGATGTAGTTCAAAGCTAAAATATAAAGGAATTAAATTTCAGTTGTGGGACCCAATCGCATATTGCATCTCCCAAGTTCAGGAGGATAACGGCTAAAGAGTATGTTATAAATGCTGAAATGCAATTTGCGATATTGGTGGGACCCAATTGCATCTCCCAATTCGCAAGCTCAGGAGGATAAATGCTAAATAATATGCTATAAACATTGAAATGCGATTTGTGATATTGATGTGGACGTAATGTAGTTCAAAGCTAAAGTCTAAAGGAATTGTAGTCTGGCTATGGGACCCAATCGCATATCGCAATTCACAAGTTCAAGAGGATAAGTGCTAAAGAATCATGTTGGAGCACTTAAGTGTGAAGTGAGATAATGAAGTGGACATGATGTATTTCAAAGCTAAAGCCTAAAGGATTTCAAATCCAGGTGTGTGAGGTTTTTACGCTGTTTTATGAAGAAAAGGGCTAAACATGACATAAGGACTTGGGTAGAGTAAGACCTGACATAGAGCACAAGCAAAGGAGGTCGAGTCAGGAGAAAGGCATTTGTGTAGCCACCCTACCATTACCACTCTCGCCACTACTGTGCCCCGTCTCTTTTCCCTACCAATCCTATGCAAAGGGTTATTATTGAAAGAAATTTATTATAGTCGGATAGCCACCAATTCAAAGGTTTTCCACCATTTACTAAAAAAAGGGAATTTCTGCCAATTATTAAAGGAATAAAGGGTTTCATGTTTTAAACTCCACCAAAGCTACCTGGATTGAAGATCAATTCAAATATTACGAGCATAAGAGGTCGAGTCTGGCAAAGGGAATTCATACAGAGCTATTATGATATACCAGCAGAAACAGAAAATGCAGTACACACATCAACACGTCCATCAATTGATGGAAAGTTACCAGCACTGCACCAGATTTAATTATCTAGCATTGGTTTTCTAAAAAGCAGGGCTGGATGTTAGAGCCATTAATCATTTCCACTTCATGACCTCCTAATCCACCTTCAAGCCTACTTTTTGGATTCACGAAGTGTTGTCTAAGTTTCTGGATTCATGAAGAGCTGTTGAAGTTAATTCCATAGTCAATGTTTTGTTAGAGATTTTTTGTTCAGGCCTTGCATGGCCACACTTGTCTAATTTTAGTTTATTTGTAATTAATGAAGCTTGCTGACGTAAGTTATGGAAACCAATGTAATTGTTAGTTAAATATTGCATATGTTGGCAGTAAGAATGTTGGTTGGGAGATTAGATCCTGTATTGTAAGAACTTTTGTATTGGAGCACTGTCGTTTTTTGAGTTGGGCATCAATAATAAGAGACCGTTCATAGGATTCTTGAGCTATGTTAATGGTGATGTTTCCCTCTATGTGTTAATGTTTTTTTTTCTTTAATTCTATGCCTCAATTTATCTAATTGTAAAACAGAAATTTTAGATTAAGATTTGCTGAGAGAGCACCTTAATTATATATGTGTTTACTATCTTAATTTTTTCTTCTGAAGTATAGTTAAAGAATTCTTAATTTATCTTTAGCTATTACTGAACTCACTGCTTTCTTCCATTTCATAATTCACACTGCTCTAAAGATCTAGTCTACATAGTTATCTTGCCTCGTGAATGCCCTCAAAAAGTTGATGCACCAATCCAACCTTTTGAATCCATAGCCCAATGGGTTAGCCTCTGAAAACTTGCTCATCCAACCAACAAAATCAATCAAAAAAACCAATTCTCACAATCAATGTAACTAGCCTAACATCAACATTCATAATATTAAGGAAAAATTAAATAACAAATAGAAAGATCCCTCTCTAAGTCTAGGAAGGCTAGGTCATGGATTCCAAAGTGGTTTGATGTTGTCCTCTATCATTTATTCCTACCAATATTATAAATTATAGGGCTCCAATTGATCAGGAGTTCATAATTTTTTCTTAAAATTCACAGTTATAAGATTATATTGAAACTAGGATGGTTGCATAGATCTTGTCTTCCTGATTCTGGCGCTACGAATATTTTGAAAAATCAATGTCATATGAGGGAGATATCACGTTCTAATCGAAATCCCAAATAGATAAAATTTGTGACAGGGTTGACTACGATGCCCAGTGAGCAAGGTGGATTGCATAGTCAGGAAAAGGAATATTCTTAAGAATATTCCCTCCTCAAGATGATAAGTGACGACCTTCTATTGGTCGAGGTTGTATGTTGTGTTTTTTGGGCCAATCAATGGGTGAAACATGGCCAACCTTGCGGCCGCTGCGTTCCCCCAAATGGCATACCAAAATTTTTGGGTGAGGTCCGTAGGGGTCAACCCCACGACCTTTGGTAGAGCACGCACCCACCACACTGCATGAGCTACAAATGTTTCTTAACTATAATAGTTGGTGGCTTATTCTTAAAGTTGAATGGAATTCACATTAGGGGTTGGGGACCGCTGGTGGTCCCAACCCGCCAGCAGTCCCTGTAGCAGTGTTCACATGGAGTTCAATGAAATGTTACAACCGATGGTTAGCATAACCCATAGTCTCCGCAAGTTTGTGTTAACACTTATCACATGCACCCGTCAATCGTTAAGTCCATGCATTTTACTAAACAAGTTTTCGTTAACCCTGGTTTAGTTTCATTTAACCCATGGTTTATTCTTATAGTTCCACTAATAATCATGGAGAGTGCGGTTTTGGGGTGCACATGTGGCCACCCCAACCGTAAAAATTAAATGCCATGGTTATCTTAGTGGTTAAGACTGGCGGAGGTTTAGCCAACGTGCTAATTAAGGCAAAAATTCACTATTTTGACTCGAGTTAAGTGGAGTCCACCAATTTTAGTGGAGTTTTTCTATGTGTAACTGAGAAAATGAGTAGGAGACTCAATTTTCGCCCATTCAAAGTGAATGAAGAGTCATTTTGATTAATTGGAGCATTCTTGATCCACTGGTGCAGAGAAAACAACCATTAGAGGCTGGTAACTACATGTATTTGCAAAATTTCGAGCATAGTGAGATATGGACATGCCATTGGAGCTGGACCAGCAGATGTAGCCTAGGAGGGGTAAACTGCTTCATCATTCATGCTGAGTAAATGTTATGTGGTGACTTATTTCTCTATTTACACTATTGTTTAGTGTTATTTGTGCTTATTTCATGCTTTTAATTCACTGAAATCATCTACAATTCATGGTCAAAATCCTTGATCCTTAAGCAAAATAATGATACAAGTATGACATGTTTATAAATTAAAAATATGCTTAGCATAACAAAACTAATAAATTCCTTTCAGATCAGATTAGTATTAGAGGTAGACTTTATTCTCTAGTGTTTTTTTGTGCAAAGAATTGTTTAACTGTTTGCAAGTTTTTAGACACTTACTAGATTTAAGCTCAAAATAGGAGAAGAAAATTGGTGGGACAAGAAGGGTCTCAAGAAGATCCAAAGCAAAGGAGAGAAATATTGCCACAATCTCCACCACCTAGTTCACCTCCTAAGGAAGGAGAAGCTACTTTAAGTATAAAATTTAAGCATGTCTCATAGAGAAGGAGAAATCCATGAAGAAGTTGATCCCAAAGAGGAAGAAAGAGTGTTCAGGAAAGCATTCCTTGACATGACTAAGATGGTTAGAATCCTTTATCAAGAAAGGAATGAGAGACTGGAAAGAGAAGGATCCAAACTTCACAAGGAAGGACAGGGATCTTTAGGAGGTCACAATGATGAAGATAAGTCAAAGAAGGGAAATGGAGGAAATGGAGGCAATGGAGAGCCATCATCCTCACCCTCATCATCATCATCCTCTACTTCTTCTTCAGTACATAAGTCACACAAGTCAAAGAACACTGGTAAAAGTCATTTTTTAAAACTTGATGTTAAGTTTGAATTGCCAATGCTTTATGGTGAAGTCAATGCAGAAAATCTTGATAATTGGATAAGGAAATTGGAGGTATATTTAAGAATCCAAAACCTTGAATATGATGATACCAAAATCCAATTAGCTTCATTGAGAATGGAAGGTGAAACACTTGTTTGGTGGGAAGCCAAGACAAAGGAGGCTATCAAAAAATATGGTAAGATTATTCTATCATGGTCAGATTTCATTATTTCTATAAAACAACAATTCTATTCATTAGCTCATATGCAGAAAGCCATAGTGAACTGGCATAACTTTAGGCAATTGAAGGGACAAAATGTGCAAGAATATACCCAAGAAATTAGGAGAAGAGCTATCTTATTAGGGGTAGATTTGCAGAGCCAAGATACTTTTATCAAGTTCATAGGAGGCCTACATAGCTAACTAAAACATAATATTCTCATGTTTAACCCCACAAGTCTAGATGAATTATGTGTTAAGGCCACACATCTAGAAGCTAGAGGGAAAAACATTTCTGAAGTGGGTAGGAAGAAACCTTTTAAGGGTAAAAACAAAGAGAAGACCTCAAAAGGTAAAAGAAAAAATAATTCATCTGTTAAGAAGGAGGGAGAAAAATTGGTTTGTACATATTGTTCAAAAGAAGGCCATGATGAAACTCATTATTGGAAATTACATCACGAAATGAGGCCAAATAAATACAATAATAAAGGGAAACATAAAACTACAACTACAACTCAACATGATTTAGAAGATGATTCAGGTGATGAATATGAGGTTACAACCATGGGATTGAAGAACATTAAGGGAAAAGAAATTGAAACTAAACCTAGTACTATTACATCAAATCGTCACATACATGCTCCAAATGAAGAAGAAATAATTGAACTGTTTCATGTGAGAGTCATATCCAAACATACAAAGATTAACACATTGTTTGACAGTGGGTCACAAGAAAACTTAATCTCTAAAGAATTGGTCAAGAAAATTAACCTTGAGACCATACCACATCCAAAACCATATCCATTAGGTTGGATTTGTAAGGATGCAAATTTACAGGTTTCAAATAAATGCATATTGCAGTTTGCAATCACTACAAATTTTATTAACACAGTTGAATTAGATGTGGTTCCACTTGACATAATAGGTATTGTGTCCGAGAATCCTTACTTGTATGACAGGAAAGCGATCTTCCATCGCTATGAGAAAAAATATCATTTATTGAAATATGGCAAGGAGTACATTTTTAGAGCACATCGTACAAAGACAAATATTGATATGGTAAATGCTAGACAAGTAAAGAGGCTGGTAAATTCAAGTAAGAATTTTTCTTCTTCTAGTGATTAAGCCTAAAGATGATGCTAATCATGAATCATTTGAGGGATGTTATACTAAGTTGAAATCGGATTTATATGATGTAGTTGATTCACATCATGAGATGTTTAAGGAGCAAACAAGATTGTGTCCAAAAAGAGAGATTCAACATGAGATGCAGTTGCAGAAAGATTGTCCTCTTCCAAACACCAGTATGTATCGCATGCCCATAATGGAGAATGCTAAAATAAAGAGGAAAATCAAAGAGATGTTGGACAAAGGAATCATAAGGCCAAGCACCTCGCCATGTGGTTCACCCATAGTCTTGATACTAAAGAAAGATGGGACTCGGCGCATGTGTGTTGATTTTCAAGCTTTGAACAAGATTACGGTAAAGAATTGTTACCGACTCCCAAGGATAGATGATTTGATTGATCAGCTGAAAGAAGCAAAGTTTTTCACTAAGTTATATTTACGAAGTGGATATCGTCAAGTAAGAATCGTAGAAAGTGATATATAGAAAACTACATTCAAAACCAAACAAGGACTCTTTGAGTGGTTAGTTATGCCATTTGGTTTGTGTAATGCACTAAAAAATTTCATGTGTGTTATGGATAGTGATTTGCGTCAATTCCTTGATGAATTTGTGATTGTGTACTTTGATGAAATATTGATTTTCATCAAAACAAGAGAAGAACATGTCTTGCATGTGAATAGAGTGCTTGATGTTTTGAAGAAAGAGAAATTGTTTCTTAAGATGTCAAAGTGTGAGTTTGGAAAGACTTACTTGGTTTATTTGGGACATATTGTAGGAGGAGGAGAGTTGAGAATTGATCCTTCTAAAGTGGAAGCCATTGTGAATTTTCCCAAACCCAAAATAGTAACCAAGGTAAGAAGTTTCTTAGGTGCAGCTCAATACTGGAGAAAGTTTATTGCTAAATTTTCTGCCATCACAGCTCCTATGCATGTAGTGAAAAGTTTTAAAAAAGGCTTCCAATGGGGAGGCAAAAAAAAAAAGCTTTCGAATCTTTAAAAGAAAATATCAGCTCAACACTAGTCCTTGCATTACCAAATTTGAGACAACCATTTGAGATTCAAACTGGTGCTAGTGATTATGCCATGGGCACAGTACTTTTGCAGCATGGTAAGCCTATCACTTTTCATTCTGAAACATTTAATGGCCTTCTGAAAAAATATCCTACATATGACAAATAACTATATGCATTGGTACAAAGTGTAAAGAAGTGGAAACACTACTTGATGGGTAAAGAGACTATTGTGCATACTGATCACCAACCATTACAGTACTTGCAGTCGCAAACAAAATTGCAGCAATCAAGACATTTCAGGTCGATGGGATTTCTTCAATAGTTTCACTTGGTTATAAGGTACAAGAAAGGTATTTTCAATAAAGTTGCTGATATGCTTCCAATACCAATCATTACTGCATCTACTTTGCTCAAAAATGTTTCTATTGTACACGAGAGTTACATAGAACAATATCCACATGATGTTGATTTTCAATGTGTGTGCGCTAGTTTGAGTGAAGGGAATCAAGTTGAAGAAAAATACTATCACATGCATAAAAATTTGCTATTTAATTTGGGAAAGATGTGTATACCACAAGGACAGAGGCTATGTATCATGAGAGAAGCTCATTCATATCTTATTGTTGGACACTTTGGGGTAAGAAAAACAATGGTGCATCTACATAGGTATTTCTATTGGCCTCACATGGTAGATAGTGTGTCACATTTTATAAGAGGTTGTTCTATGTGTGCAACAAGTAAGCCTAGTAATAGGAATCTTAGGTTGTACACGCCACTACCGGTACCTTCAAGGCCATGAGAGAGTGTCTCCATGGACTTTATTGGAGGTCTACGTATGTCAAGAAAACATAATGATTATCTTTATGTAGTTGTGGATAGATTCAATAAAATGTGTATAATTATGCCATGTAAGAAAACCATTATTGCTGAACAAACTGCTGAAAATTATTTTCAACATGTTTGGGTTCAATTTGGATTGCCAACTTCTATTTTCAATGATAGGGATTCTAGGTTCATTGGGAATTTTTGGTCAAATCTATGGAATATGATGGACACAAAATTGAAAAAGAGTATTGCTTTTCATCTACAAACCGATGGACAAACCGAGGTGGTGAGAAAAACCATTGTGCATCTATTGATAAGATATTACATCAAATATCCTAAGTTGTAGGATGAGAAACTACATTACATTCAACATGCTTACAGCCAGGCAAAGCACTCTTCAACTCAAACATCACCTTTTGAAGTATGCTTTGGGTATTTCCCAAAATTTCCATTAGACTTCATCTTTGGAAAGGATGTTGCAATTCATGGCCATACTGGCATTGACAAGGCTCGAAAGTTTATTGAGAAAATTTACATTATACATCAACAAGTTCAAGAAAAGCTTGAGAAAAGTCAAAGAAAATACAAAGAGAGGCATGAAAAACATAGAGTTGATCACAAGTTTCAAGAAGGAGATGAAGTATAGTTGCACATTAGCAAAGAAAGGATGCAAGGGGCCAAGAACGTGGTTGAGAGTCCTTTCCACTGATGGTTAAACCATGAATGTGTTCACATGTGGAAATGTGAGCGCAAATTTAATGTGATGGTTAACATTACCTCGACAGTTCTGAGTTACCGAACGTGTTCACATGACCATTTTAAAATGCGCAGTTTATGCAACTATTCATGCTGTCATGTGCAATTAGAAGACCGTGGGGCTTGGGGCATGTGCCTAGCCCTACCCCAAACATTAAATGCCATGGTTAGTATGGTGGAAAATTAGTGGCGGAACTACAATTTTGGAATTTCCAAACTAATCTGCAGTTAAACTGCAATTCTACACAATTAGTGGAGCTTATTTGGGTGACACTAGACAAATCTTGTTTTGGCTCTATCTTGATTTAGATTCACCAATTTTGGACGGAAAATAGTCAATTTAGACTATCTCCAACATTCTAGACTCAATGGAGTGTGTTGTAGAGCCACAAGAGAAATTTGGAGTAGGTTTTCGCATCATTGAAGTTCAAGGGGTCACTAGGGCCAACAGGAGGCAACATAAATTTGAAGCTTAGCCAGGGGAGCTAGAGGCCTTATTCAGAAATCCAATAGTCTATTGTGGATGTTTCAAATGTTTTTGAACTAATAGTGTGGTTGGAAGATCCTGTAGAGGAACTTTGAAGGCTGATATACTTAAGTGAAGTTCCAGGGGACACCAGTGCCAGCCTTTTCCAAGAGTAGTTCAAGGCTTTGCCAAGGGATCTAGAGACCTTATGTAGGAAACCAATAGTCATTTATGACTGTAATCAGAATTATGAACCCATTTTTAGAGGTTTCAAAATATTTTGAGGACTTATAAAGGTTGAGAACTTATCAGAGAAGTTTTCAGTGACCCGAGTGCTAAAGGGTGCCGACATTTGTTGGAGGTGAAATCGGAGCAGCCGAAGGCCATGTTCAGTGAAAAAATAGCCAATTCTGACTATTTTTATCATTTTTAATCCAATGAATGGATTTTAAGAGCCATTTTAAGAATTCTATAGCTCAAGAAGCTGAAGGGAAGTTTTGGGTAGCCTAGGGAAAATCATGGAGGAAGGCCTAGTTTGTGGATGCAGTGCTCATTTTGAGCAAATGATAAGTCAATTTTTGGTGTCTGATGTGTGATGAAGATAGTAGGTGAGGTTTCAGGGATAGTTATATAATTCTGAAGGAGTTAGTGCTGTAGATAAGCTCAGTGTAGCTCAGAGCATCGACAGAAGGAATCAAGTCTAAGGGGAGCCTAGATCTGTTTGCAGAGTGATGACAACAATGACATGGACATATATGGTATTATAAGCCCTTTGGTTCAGTTCAGTAACCATTGGAGTTAAGTGTGGAACTTGTAAAAGAAACTTTACCATAATCCCAAAGATCCAAGTCAAGATGAAAAAAGCTCGAGGAGATGTAGCCCACGATATTCGGGTGAACTCGTAGATTAATTTTCTTGTTATGTGTGGATTCTTATTTGATGCATTATATTATTGTTACACATGTTTAATTTCAGCAAAAAAAAATTGACTTAAGACACTTAAACAATTAAAAATATTACACCTATTTCAAGTACAAAATTCCGCAAATATCAAGTATAAGCTATATATTTTATTTGTTTAACTGAGTGGGAGGTTATTGAAAAGCATAACAAGTTATCCAACCCATTTTCAGATTAGGTTGGTATCAGAGAACTTGGTTCTTGATTGACAAAGAAATAGTTTGCTTCAGTTGATTTGAAAGGTGTTTTCACCGTTTAAAGGATTTGACTGTTTGATTGTTTGCAAATTGACTATTGCTTGAGTTTACTAGAGGTGAAGGGAAAGATAATAATAGCTAATTCCAAGAGAGGAAAAGAAGGAAGAATGGGATGAAGGCATATTCCTTACCCAAACGACCTGAAGGCAACCCTTAAAGCACAAAAGGGTTTTTTCACAAAAGCTTGCTTGAATAAGAGGTTGTATTTGCAGCCATCTTGTTCAAAAGCTTTGTCAATAATTTTTGAAAGCTTTGTGAATTTTTTTGAATTTATTTTGTTCATTTTCATAATGAAAAATTCATCTAGTGAGGTTTCAAAATCCTCCTCCTTCACAAAATTCTTCGATGAAGACATGAAGCGTGACTTCTACATCTTGAAGGACATGGTGCATATTTTGTTTGAAGATAGAAGATAAAGCACTGAAATTCGTGAGAAATTGTTTCCTATGAAGCAAGAGAAGGAAGAAATTATTCAAATATTGCATGATATGGAGATGCAGCTCCATCAAGCCCAAGAGGATTTAACCAAAAACATGCTTGTAGCAGAGGTGATTCACTAGTTTCCTCTTCATAAAGATGTGTTAGTTCATTTGGAAAGCACACTAGAGGTATAGGGTCCAAGTTAATGTTTAAAATGGGCTATGAAGGCAAGAGTTTAGATAAACATGCACAAGGCATGGTTGAACCTATTTTGGTTGAGGAGAGACCTAAGAATTTTGGTCTTGGTTATGTGCAATCTAATGGGGAAGACTCCAAAGACATGAAGGCATGTGAGGCAACTTCAAAGATAACTTTTGTTCCAAGTTCTAAATCACAAACATGTCAAGTTTGTTTTCAAGTTGATTTCCATTGTTTGAAGTGTATGTTGTAGCAAGAATATTTTAGAAATGCAGCTTATGGCGAGCATGCGAGTTCAAACAATTTTCAAGACATAAACACTCATGTTAGTCTTCAAAAGAAAGTTGGAACCTCTACAACTTCATCTCCTCAAGAAGGAAAAAAGGATGGACATGCAAAGTATCATATGAGGTATAATTATTCCAATAGTCAAGTTGATTATGTTTCTACAAGGCATGAAAATTCTTCATGCTTAAATGGAAGAAAGATTTGTTGTGCATATTGTAGTATGTTTAACCATGATGTTTCGATATGTTGGATGAGGATGAAGGAATACAAGAAGCAGTTGAAGAAAAGGCAACTTGCAAAGAAGGTGCATAAGACTTGTACACATTTCCAGAGAAAAGGACATGTTGTTACCCAATATTGGACATTGCATCCAACTAATCATCCCAAGCACATGAGGCAAGAGGATAGAAAGACTGGCAAAAGTGGAACCAAGGATTCCATCGTTGATGTGAGAGCAGATTTTTCACATGAAGAAGATTTGCAGTAGAAAAATTCACTATGGAAGTGGCTTGGTAAGAAGTGGTTTGACTTCTTGAGACAGTAAGACGTACACTCATTTGTACATATGCAAATTTCAGTTATGTACTCATGTTTTATGCTATAATATCACATTTGTTTGAGCCACCTTGGATTGATGATCAAGGTAGAAATGTTCAACTACCTTCTATAAATTTCTCAACAGAAATTTCTAAGTGAGTACAAGGAAGACAGTTCTTAACAGGAGGACAAGAGCATCCAGGAAGGGAAGTGTCCACTACCTTCAAGTTCTGGTTCAAAGGCACTAGCCATCTAGGGCAAGTGTATGGAGTTTGAAAAGAAGAGGATGATGTACTCTCTACTACTATACAGATCAGTATATCCATCTTTTGGGGTCCAAAAGATTCCTAATGGGGAGGTGTGATGAAAACTAGATCATGGACCTAAGTGATAGCTCAAAATTCAAATTTTTTGGAAGTGTGCCGAACCTAAGCAACTGGATAGATCTTGTCTTCCTAATTCTAGTGCCATGAATGGTTCTACAAACCGACACCGTATGAAGAAGTTATCGCAGTTTGAAAAGTCCAATAAACTGCAAAATTTTGGATTGTGACCAAGTTTGACTCAGATTTGGGAAAAATTAAAAATGAGAATATTCTAGGGAATATTCCTGGAATATTCCTCGAAATATTCCTTAGAATATTCCCTAGAATATTTCATTCGGTCCAATCAGCATTGGACAAGTGGCGCATTGTGGTTTCACCATTGGGAGCACGTGATTTATTTGGACCAATCAAGGGATGCCACGTGGCAGGCCCAGAGGCCACCATGTGGCCTAGGAATGGAGTATTAAAATGTTTTAGAGCTGACCAGGTTCGAACACCCCACCTCTCACCTGCAACGCCCAAGCCTTAACCAATTCTCCTAACTGTTGCTTCTTACCCCTTAGGGGCGCTGATTATAATTAACGTCTTATGGTTTCCGGTATGGGGGTTTGGGAGGCTGGCCTCGAGGGCCCAACCTCCACCATGTGGCCTTAGTGCCAAGACTGTGGGCCAGAGTCCTTTCCACTGATGGTTAAACTGTGAGCACGTTCACATGCGGAGATGTCAGTGTAGATTTAATGTGGTGGTTAACGTTATCTCGACAATTCTGAGTTACCGAATGTGTTCACATCACCGTTTTAAAATGCACAGTTTATGCAACTGCTCACGCCGACATGTGCGGTTAGAAGACTGCAAGGATTGGGAAATGTGCCTAGCGCTACCCAAAAAATAAAATGCCACGGTCAGTATGGCGAAGAATTAGAAATGGAACTAAAATTTCGGAATTTCCAAATTCATCTGCAATTAAACTACAGTTCTCCATAATTAGTGGAACTTTTTTTGGTGACACTAGATAAATCATGTTTTGGCTTTATCTTGAGCTAGATTCACCAAATTTTGGAGGTCCAGTAGTCAATCTCGACTATATCCAACATTCCAGACTCAATGGAGTGGGTGGTAGATCGACCAAAGAAATTTTGAGTAGTTTTTTACATTAGTGAAGTTCAAGGGGCCACCAAGAGGAAGCAGCAGTTTAAGACCTAGGTAGGGGTGCTAGAGGCCTTATTTAGAAATCCAATAGTCAATTCTAGATATTTCAGATGTTTTAGAAGTAGTGGTGTGGTTTTAAGAGCCTGTAGAGGAATTTTGAAGGCAAATATGCTTCAATGAAGTTCTAGGGGCCACTAGTGCCAGCTTTTGCCAGTAGCAGTTCGAGGCCTAGCCAAGGCAGCTAGAGACCTTATGCAATGAACCAATAGTTATTTATGATTTTAATCAACATTATGAACCCATTTTTGGAGGTTTCAAAATATTTTGAGGACTTTTAGAGGTCAGGAACCCATTAGAGAAGTTTTCAGTAACCCGAGTGCCTCGGGGTGCCGACGGGTGTTGTAGGTAAAACTGGAACATCCGGAGGCCATTTTTAGTGAAAAATAGTTTATTCTGACTATATATGGAATTTTGAATCCAATGAAGGGATTTTAATAGCCATTTGAATTCTTATAGGGCTCGAGAAGCTGAAGGGAAGTTTTGGGCAGCCTAGGGAAAACCATGGAGGAACGCCTAGTTTGGGGATGCAGTGATCATTTTGAGCAAATGATCAGTCAATTTTTTGAGTCTAGTGTGTGCTTAAGAAATTAGGTGAGGTTTCAGGGACAATTAAATAATTCTAAAGGATTTAGTGCCATAGAGAAGCTCATTATAGCTCAGAGCACTGATAGAAGGAATGAAGTCTAAGGGGAGCCTAGATATGTTTGCAGAGTGATGAAATCCATTAAAGGGATATAGATGGTATTCTAAGCCCTTTGGTTTAGTTTAGTAACCATTGGAGTTAAGTGTGGAACTTGTAAAAGAAACTTTACCATAATCCCAAGGAGCCAAGTCAAGGTGAAAAAATCTCAAGGAGATGTAGCCCACGATAATCGGGTGAACTCCTACATTAATTTTTCTGTTATGTGTGGATGTTTATTTTCTACATTATATTTCTTTTACACATGTGTAATTTCAACAAAAACAAATGGAATTAAGACACTTAAATAGTTAAAAATTATACACCTATTTCAAGTACGAAATTTCACAGATGTCAAGTATAAGCTAGATCTTTTATTTGTTTAACTGAGTGGGATTTTCATGAAAAACATAACAAGTTATCCAACTCATTTTCAGATCATTGGGGTCCAAAATCTTCCCAATCTGGAGGAGTTATTAGGAGTTCATAAATTTTTCTCAAAATTCAAAGTTATAGGATTGGGTTGAACCTAAGATGGTTGCGTATATCTAGTATACCTGATTCCGGCACCACAAACGGTTCGAAAAAATAATGTCGTATGAGGGAGATATCACGTTCTGATTGAAATCCCAAACAGATAAAATTTGCGATAGGGTTGACTAGGATGCCCAGTCAGGAAGGTGGATTGCACAGTCTACAAAAGGAATGTTCTAAGGATTGTTCCTTCCTCAGAGCCAACCACAGGATGAAAAGTGGTGGCCTTCTACTAGTCGAGGTTGTATGTTGTGTTTTTTGGGAAATTAGGGGGTGACACGTGGCCAACCTTGAGGCCTCCACATGTCCCCAAAATGACATACTTAAATTTTGGGGTGATTTCCGCAGGGCTTGACCCTACGACCTCCAACACAAAACACACCTACCACACCGCATGAACTACAAATTTTTCTTAACTATAACAGTTGGTGGCTTATTATTAAGGTTGAATGGAGTTTGCATTGGGGGTTCGGGACTACTCATGGCCCCAACCTGCTAGCAGTCCCCATAGCAGTGTTCACATGACGTTAAATGAAATGTTACAACCGATGGTTAGCATACTGCACAATCTCTGCAAGTTTGCGTTAAGACTTATCACATGCACCCATCAACTATTAACTACACATGGTTTATTAAATGAGTCTCCGTTAAACCCGGTTCAGTTCCATTCAACCTATGGTTTATGCATATAGTTCCACTAACAATCACGAAGACCACGGGTTTGGGGTGCGAATGTGGCCACCCCAACTGCAAAACTTAAATGCCACGGCTATCTTAGCGGTTAATACCGGTGAAGGTTTAGCCAGCATGCTAATTAAGGCATAAATTCACTATTTTGACTCCAGTTAAGTGGATTCCTCCACTTTTACCGGATTTTTTCTAGGTGTAACTAGGAAAATGAGTAGGAGACTCAATTTTCGCCCATTCAGAGTGAATGAAGAGTCATTTTTTACTAATTGGAGCATTATGGAGCCATTAGTGTAGAGAAAATAGCCATTACAGGCCTGTAACTACATGTATTTGCAAAATTTTGAGCATAATGAAAGATGGACATGCCATTGGGAATTGGACCAACAGATGTAGCCTAGGAGGTGTGAACTACTTCATCATGCCTGCTATGTAAATGTTATGTGGTGACTTATTTTTCTGTTTTACACTGTTTTTCAGTGTTATTTGTGCTTATTTCATGCTTCTAATTCACTAAAATCATCTACAATTCATGGTTAAAATCCTCAATCCTTAAGAAAAGTAATGAGACAAGTATGCACATGTTTATAAACTTAAAAGACACTTAGCACAACAAAACTAATACAGTCCTTTAAGGTCACCAACATAGCGGACAAGTTTTATAGTCTCTATGATGTACATGAGGCCAAGGCACACTTGTTCTCCAATACCCGGAAAATATTTTGCAATAAACACCTCAATTAGATCAATTAGGAAATTATTAATTATTTCTGTAATTTTAACTTAGGAAAACTCATTAATTAAATCATTTTAATTGAGGAAAATTGATTTCACTATAGAGAATTTAGGAAAGGTCATTTGATGGGGTTAAGATGATCTTATCCATCAATTGAGATTATATCACGACTATTGGTTTCACAATGAGAGATTATAAATTCAATAGGACATTGGATATCACTCAAGCAGTTCGACTTACCTAGTTGTAGTTATTAGCAAGGTGTAGTTGAAGCAGTAAGAGAGACCCACATCAAGAGCTCCAACAAGAGGACTTGATGAGTGATGACTAGAGGAATTCCTCACGAGATTCCAACATTCCAAGAGGAAGGAATATATGTCAAATTATTCTATCGATAGGACACATTAAATAGTTTGAATTAACTACTATGCAGAGCTAGGAAATTGATCGATTTCCATTTTCCATAGAGAAGTTCAAGAGGAAGTGAGAGTGGTCTAGTGCAAGTTGCATGCCGATGAAGGAGTTGCAGGAATAATTTCTTGAGGTAGTGCGAATTCCAGTGGGTTGTACACACTTCCATATTTTGTGAGTGTGAGTTGAAAGTAGGGGTGTGAGTTGTAGGAAGGTAGCTGAAATTATTTTGTAGAGACAAAAATATGTTTCTAGATTATTTTTCGAGTGTACAAATTTATGAGAGATTTTCTAATGTCAGGGAAAAAAATGATGTTCTCTTCAATTTTCTGAAGAATTAATAAAACCCTCATTTGCAAACTATTTTTCCCCATATTAGTGTTTCCATAGGGACTATAGTGTGAAATATTGGTGTCCATAGTTTAATGTGTGTGCATTATTTATCAGTTCTATTTTAGTAGTGAATTAATCATTATTTTCTATAATAATTTTCAAAGACAAATAAATTGCATAAGTTATAAAATTAATTTTCAATTGCTACAATTAAGAAAATCTTACAAACCTTATTGGCTAATGAATAATGTTCAACTATTTGTAGAAACAAAGAAATTATGGATACTAAAAGAATGTGTACAAAGTATTATACTTGAATTACTCAAAACAATTATATTAATTTTTCATAAATTTTAAGTTTAGGGACCCTTGTTAGAAAATAATATAGTATATCAATATATATAAAACTAGTTTCTTGAGCATAATTTGGAGTCATATTGAATATATTTTTCAAAAGACAACATATTAACTTAAGAGTATTGAATAATTAAAACTAGCAACATAACTCAAAACCAAGTATGTAGTAACCATAAGCAATAAATTTGATAATTGGTCATTGTGAACATCATAAATCAACATCATCCTCTTTATCATTTAAGTAACTATGGAAGAGACAAAGTGTCAATGGGAGTTTCTTACTTTGAGAGGTAAATATATTGTACTGGAAAAATTTGAGTTGGCGTTTGGAGAACAAACTTGTTACAAAGGAAAAAAAAAAAAAATTAGCGGTCTTTTTCTTTAGGAAAATCGCAGAATTTCAGAGTTTAAGAGGGAAACAATAGTGAATATTAATCAAAGGACATAATTTTTTCACAAGACTTCAAGAACTAACAATTTTGCGATAAAACTTGTTTCTTGAAGGCTTCAAAAAATGATTTAGCTACCATTTGATATGACAAATTTTATAGGTGGCTAACACATCCAAGAGGGGAAGTGTTGAATACCTTCGAGTTGGGCTTAAAGGAACTAAGCCAAGCAAGGAAAATTGGATGGAGGTTGGAAAGGTGAGGGGGTTGTACCCTCATCTACTGAACAGGTAATCAAGTCTTTTGGGTGATTAGAACTGGATCATGGACCTAAGTGATAGATCAAAATTCAAAGTGTTCGAAAGTGTGTCAAACCTAAGTGACCAGATAGATCTCATCTTCCTGATTCTAGCACCATGAATGGTTCAAAAAACTGACACCTTCGCAATTTGGAGAGTCCAGTAAGCTGCAAAATTTTGGACTTTGACCAAGTTTGAGTTCGATTTGGGAAAAGTTAAAAAGAGAATATTCTAGGGAATATTCCCCAGAATATTCCTAGAATATTCCCCAGAATATTCCATTCAGTCCAATCAGTGTTAGACAAGTGGCACATTATGGTTCCACTGTTGGGAGCATGTGATTTAATTTGGACCAATCAAGGGATGCCACATGGCAAACCCAAAGGCTGCCATGTTGCCCAGGAATGGAGTATTAAAATGTTTTGGAGTCGAGTAGGTTTGAACACCTGACCCCTCACCTACAACACCCAAGCCTTAACCAATTCTCCTAACCATTGTTTCTTACCCCTTAGGGGCACCAATTATATTTAACATCTTATGGTTTCCCGTATGGGGTTTTGGGAGGCTAGCCTTGGGGGACCAGCCTCCCCCATGTAGCCTTAGTGCCAAGACCGCGGGCCAGAGTCCTTTCTGCTAACAATTAAACCTTGAATGCATTCACATGCAAAGATGTTGGCACAGATTTAATGTGGTTGTTCACATTACCCCAACAGTTCTAAGTTACCGAACGTGTGCACATGACCATTTTAAAATGCGTGGTTTATGTAACTCTTCACAGGTCCGACATGTGCATTTAGAAGACCATGGGTCTTGGGGCATGTTCCCAGCCCTACCCCAAACATTAAATTCCATGGCTAGTATGGCAGAGAATCAATGGCGAAACTAAAATTTTAGAATTGCCAAACTTATCTATAGTTAAACTGCAATTCTCTACAATTAGTGGAGCTTTTTTGGGTGACACTAGGCAAATCTTGTTTTGGCTCTATCTTGAGCTAGATTTGCCAAATTGTAGAGGGAAAATAGTCAATTTTGACTATCTCCAACATTTTAGACTCAATGGAGTGGGTTTCAGAGCCATCAGAGAACTTTTGAATAGGTTTTTTCATCAGTTAAGTTCAAGGGGCCACTAGGGCCACCAAGAGGCAACAACAGTTTAAGGCCTAGCCAGGGCAACTAGAGACCTTATGCAATGAATCAATCATCATTTATGACTATAATCATCATTATGAACCAATTTATGGATGTTTTAGAATCTTTTGAGGACTTTTGGAGGTCGAGAACCCATCAGAGGATTTTTTAGTGACTCGAGTGCCAGTGGGTGCCGACAGGAGTTGGAGGTGAAACCAGAGTAGTCGGAGGCCTTTTTCAGTGAAAAAATAGTCTATATTGACTATTTTTGTAAGTTTTAATCCAATTAATGGATTTTAAGAGCCTTGGAGAGCTCAAGAAGCTGAAGGAAAGTTTTGGGCAGCCTGAGGAAAATTGTGGAGGAAGGCCTAGTTTGGGGATGCAATGATCATTTTGAGCGAACGATTAGTCGTTTTTTGGTGTTTGATGTGTGATGAAGATAGTAGGTGATGTTTTAGGGACATTTAAGGAATTATGGAGTTATTTCCATATATAAGCTCAGTGTAGCTTAGAGCACCGATAGAAGGAATTAAGTCTAATGGGAGCCTAGATTTGTTTGCAGAGTGATGACAACAATGATAGGGATATAGATGGTATTATAAGCCCTTTGATTTAGTTAAGTAACCATTGGATTTATGTGTGGAACTTGTATAAGAAGCTTTACCATAATCCCAAAGGTCCAAGTCAAGATGACAAAATCTCAAGGAGACGTAGCCCACGATATTCGGTGAAATCCTAGATTAAATTTGATGTTATGTGTGGATTTTTATTTGATGCATTATATTGTTTTTACACATGTTTAATTTCAGAAAAAAAAAGGACTTAAGACACTTAAAAAATTAAAAATCATACACCTGTTTGAAGTACAAAATTCCCCAAATGTCAAGTATAAGCTAGATCTTTTATTTGTTTAACTGAGTGGGAGGTTCCTGAAAAGTATAACAAGTTATCCAACCCATTTTTAGATCAGGTTGGTATCAGAGCACTTGGTTTATTGATTGACAGAGAAATATTTTTCTTCGGTTTAGTTGAAAGGTGTTTGCACCGTTTAAAGGATTTGTTTGTTTGACTGTTTGCAAACTTACTGTTGCTTGAGTTTGCTAGAGGTGAAGGGAAAGATACTGATAGCTACATCCAAGTGAGAACAAGGAGGAATAAGGGGATGAAGGAATATTCCTTACCCAAAGGACCTCAAGGCAACCCTTGAAGCACAAAAGGGTTTTTTTGCAAAAGGTTTTTGCAAAAGGTTGGTTGAATAAGAGCTTGTCTCTACAACCATTTTGTTCAAAAGCTTTGTGAATTCTTTTGAATTTATTCTGTTCATTTTCATAATGACAAGTTCATCAAGTGAGGTTTCAAAATCCTCCTCCTTCACAATATTCTTCGATGAAGACATGAAGCGTGACTTCTACATCTTGAAGAACATGGTGCAGATTCTGTTTGAAGATAGAAGAGAAAGCACTGAACTTCAGGAGAAATTGTTTCCTATGAAGCAATAGAAGGAAGAAATTCTTCAAATATTACATGATATGGAGATGCAGCTCCATCAAGCCCAACAGGCTTTAACCAAGAAGATGCTTGAAGTAGAGGTAATTCACTCAAATTTGTCTTCAGCTTCCTCTTCAGAAAGATGTGTTGGTTCATTTGGAAAGCACACTAGAGTTATAGCATCCAAGTTAATGTTTAAAATGGGCTATGAAGGCAAGAGTTTAGATAAACATGCAAAAGGAATGGTTGAACCTATTTTGGTTGAGGAGAGACCTAAGAATTGTGGTCTTGGTTATGTGCAACCTAATGGGGAGGACTCCAAAGACATGAAGGTATGTGAGGCAACTTCAAATATAACTTTTGTTCCAAGTTCTAAATCACAAACATGTCAAGTTTGTTTTCAAGTTGATTTCCATTGTTCGAAGTGTATGTTGTAGCAAGAATATTTTAGATATGTAGCTTATGGAAAGCATGCGAGTTCAGACAAATTTCAAGACATAAACACTCATGTTAGTCTTCAAAAGAAATTTGGAACCTCTACAAGTTCATCTCCTCAAGAAGGCAAAAAGGATGGACATGCAAAGCATCATATGAGGTATAATTATTCCAATAGTCAAGTTGATTATGTTTCTGCAAGGCATGACAATTCTGCATGCTTAAATGGAATAAAGAGTTGTTGTGCATATTGTGGTATGTTTAACCATGATGTTTCTAGAAGTTGGATGAGGATGAAGGCATACAATAAGCAGTTGAAGCAAAAGAAACTTGGAAAGAAGGTGCAGAAGACTTGCACACATTTCCAGAGAAAGGGACATGTTGTTACCTAATATTGGACATTGCATCCAACTGATCATCCCAAGCACACGAGGCAAGAGGATAGAAATAATAGCGAAAGTGGAACCAAGGGTTCCATCATTGATGTGAGAATAGATGTTTCACATGAAAAATATTTGCAGCAACAAAAGTCGCCATGGAAGTGGCTTGGTAAGAAGTGGTTTGACTTCTTGACATAGTAAGACATACACTCATTTGTAGATATGAAAATTTCATTTATGTATGCATGTTTTATGTTGTAATCTTACATTTCTTTGAGCCACCTTGAATCGATGATCAAGGTAGCAATGTTTAGCTACCTTCTATAAATTTCTCGCCATAAATTTCTAAGTGAGTACATGGAAGATAGTTCGTAACATGAGGACAAGGGCATCCAAGAAGGGAACTGTTGACTAACTTTGAGTTGTGGTTCAAAGGCACTAGCCATGAAATGCAAGTGTATGGAGGCTAAAAAGAAGAGGGTGATGTACTCTCATTTACTGTACAGATCAGTATATAAGTATTTTGGGGTCCAAAATATTCCTAATGGGGAGCTATTATCAGAACTAGATCATGGACCTAAGTGATAGCATAAAATTCAAAGTGTTTGGAAGTGTGCCAAACCTAAGCGACTGGATAGATCTCATCTTCCTAATTTCAGCGCCATAAACGGTTCGAAAAACCAACACTATATGAAGAAGTTATTGCAATTTGAAAAGTCCAGTAAGCTGCAAAATTTTGGACTTTGACCAAGTTTGACTTGGATTTGGGAAAAATTTAAAAAGAGAATATTCTAGGGAATACTCTTGGAATATTCCTCAGAATATTCCCCATAATATTTCATGGAATATTACATTCAGTCCAATCAGTGTTGGACAAGTAACACATTATGGTTCCACCGTTGGGAGCATGTGATTTAATATGGACTAATCAAGGGATGCCACGTGGTAGGCCCAAAGCCCGCCACATGGCCCTGTAACAAAGTACTAAAATATTTTGGAGCTGGTTAGGTTAAAACATTTGAACCCTCGCCTGCAGCGCCCAAGCCTTAACCAATTCTCCTAACCGTTGTTTCTTACCCCTTAGGGGCACTGATTATAATTAACATCTTACAGTTTTTGATATGGGGGTTTGGGAGGCTGGCCCCGAGGGTCCAGCCTCCCCCATGTGGCCTTAGCACCAAGACCGCGAGCCAGAGTCTTTTCTGTTGACGGTTAAACCGTGAACGCGTTCACATGCGGAGATGTCAGTGCAAATTTAATGTGGTGGTTAACATTACCTCGACGGTTCTGAGTTGCCGAACATGTTCACATGACCATTTTAAAATGCGCGATTTATGCAGATGTTCACGCTGACATTTGCGGTTAGAAGACCACAGGGCTTGGGGCATGTGCCCAAACCTACCCCAAAAATTAAATACCACAGTCAGTATGGCATAGAATTAACGGCGGAACTAAAATTTCATAATTTCCAAACTTATCCGTAGTTAAACTACAGTTCTCCACAATTAGTGGAGCTTTTTTGGGTGACACTAGACAAATCTTGTTTTGGCTCTATCTTGAGCTAGATTCACCCAATTTTGGAGGGCCAATAGTCAATTTCGACTATCTCCAACATTCAAGACTTAATGGAGTGGGTTTCAGAGCCATCAGAAAACTTTTGAGCAGGTTTTTTCATCAGTGAAGTTCAAGGGGCCAGTAGGGCCACTAGGAGGCAACATTAGTTTGAGGCCTAGCTAGGGGAGCTAGATGCCTTATTTAGAAATCTAATAGTCAATTTTCAATATTTCAGATGTTATAGAAATAATGGTGTGGTTTGAAGAACCTATAGAGGAATTTGGAAGGCCAAGATGCTTCAGTGAATTTCCAGGGGCCACTATTGCCAGCTTTTTCCAATAGCAGTTCGGGGCCTAGCCAGGGCAGCTGGAGACCTTATGCAGAAAACCAATAGTTATTTATGACTATAATCAGCATTTTGAACCCATTGATGGAGGTTTCAGAAGCTTCTTAGGACTTATAGAGGTTGAGAACCCATCAGAGAATTTTTTCAGTGACCTGAGTGCCATGGGGTGTTGACAGGTGTTGGAGGCAAAATCGGAACAGACAGAGGCCATTTTTAGTGAAAAAATAGTCTATTATAACTATTTTTAGCATTATGAATCCAATGAATGGATTTTCATAGCCATTTTAAGGGTTATAGAGCTCGATAAGCTGAAGGGAAGTTTTGGGCAGCCTAGGGAAAACTATGGAGGAAGGCCTAGTTTGGCGATGTAGTGCTTATTTTGAGCAAATGAGCAGTCAATTTTTGGTGTTTCATGTGTGATGAAGACATTAGGTGAGGTTTTAGGGATAGTTAAATAATTCTAAAGGAGTTAGTGCCATAGAGAAGCTCAGTGTGGCTCAAAGCACAGACAAAAGGAATCAAGTCTAAGGGGAGCCTAGATAAGTTTTCAGAGTGATGACATCCATGAAATGGATATAGATGGTATTCTAAGCCCTTTGGTTCAGTTCAGTAACCATAGGAGTTAAGTGTGGAACTTGTAAAAGAAACTTTACCATAATCCCAAAGAGCCAAGTCAAGATGACAAAAGCTCAAGGAGACGTAGCCCACAATATTCGGGTGAAATCTTAGATTAATTTTGCTATTATGTGTGGATGTTTATTTTATGCATTATATTACTGCAATAGCTGTTTAATTTCAGCAAAAAAAAATGGACTTAAGACACTTAAACAATTAAAAATGATACACCTATTTCAAGTACAAAATTACAGAAATTTCAAGTATAAGCTAGATATTTTATTTGTTTAAATGAGTGGGAGGTTCTTGAAAATCATAATAAGTTATCCAACCCATTTTCAGATCATTGGGGTCCAAAAGCTTCCCAATGGGGAGGACTGATCAGGAGTTCATTAATTTTGCTCAAAATTAAAAGTTACATGATTGGGTTCAAACCAAGATGTATGTGTAGATCTAGTCTTATTGATTTTGGCACTTCAAATGGTTCGAAAAATTGATGTCGTATGAGGGAGATATTGCATTCTGATTGAAATCCCAAACAGATAAAATTTGCAATAGGGTTGACTAGGATGCCCAGTCAGCAAGGTGGATTTCACAGTCAGCAAAAGGAATATTCTGAGGAATATTCCTTCCTCAGAGCCAACCATAGGATGACAAGTCGTGACCTTCTATTGGTCAAGGTTGTATGTTTTGTTTTCTGGGCCAATCAAGGGGTGACACGTGGCCAACCCTGAGGCCGCCACGTGTCCCCCAAATGACATACTAAAATTTTGGGGTGAGGTCTACAGGGCTTGACCCCGCAACCTCCAACATAGCACACACCCACCACACTGCATGAGCTACAAATGTTTCTTAACTATAACAGTCGGTGGCTTATTGTTAAAGTTGAATGGATTCACATTGGGGGTTGGGGATTGCTGGCGGTTCGAACCCGCCAGTCGTCACCTTAGCAATTTTCGCATGGCATTCAATGAAATGTTACAACTAACGGTCAGCATAACCCATAGTCTCTGCAAGTTCCCGTTAAGACTTATCACATGCACTTGTCAACCGTTAACTATGCACGATTTATTAAACGGGTCTCTCTTAACCCTGGTTCAGTTCTGTTGAACCCATGGTTTATGCCTATAGTTTCGCTAACAATCATGGAGACCATGGGTTTGGGGTGAAAATGTGGCTACCCTAACCGTAAAACTTAAATGCCACAGCTATCTCGGTGGTTAATATTGGCGGAGGTTTAGCTAGTGCACTAAATATAGTGGAAATTCACTATTTTGACTCCAGTTAAGTGGAGTTTTTTTAGGTGTAACTACGAAAATGAGTAGGAGACTCAATTTTCGCCCATTCAGAGTGAATGAAGAGTCATTTTTTACTAATTGGAGCATTATGGAGCCATTGGTGTAGAGAAAAAAATTATTACAGGCCTGTAACTACATGTATTTGAAAAATTTTGAGCATAATGAAAGATAGACATGTCGTGGGAGTTGGACTAGTAGATGTAGCTCAGGAAGGGTGAAATGCTTCATCATGCCTCCTGTGTAAATGTTATGTGGTGACTTATTTCTCTATTTTACACTGCTATTCAGTGTTATTTGTACTTATTTCATGCTTCTAATTCACTAAAATCATGTAGAATCCATGGTTAAAATCCTCAATCCTTAAGAAAAATAATGAGACAAGTATGCACATTTTTATAAACTTAAAAGACACTTAGCACAAAAAAACTAATACAATCCTTTCAGATCACCAACATAGCGGACAAGTGTTGTATTCTCTATGATGTACATGAGGCCAAGGCACACATTTTATCCAATACCCAGAAAGTATTTCACAAGAAACACCTTAATTAGATAAATTAGGAAATTACTAATTATTTCTGTAAGTTTAACTTCAGAAAACTCGTTAATTAAGTCATATTAATTGAGGAAACTTGATTTCATTATAGAGAATTTCAGAAAGGTCATTTGATGGGGTTAAGATGATCTTATCCATCAATTGAGATTATATCACGACTATTGGTTTCACAATGAGAGATTAGAAAGTCAATAGGACATTGGAGATCACTCAAGTAGTTTGAATTACCTTGTTGTGGTGATTAGGAAGGTGTAGTTGAAGCAGTAGGAGAGACCCACATCAAGAGCTCCAACAAGAGGACTTGAGGAGTGACCACTAGAGGAATTCATCATGAGATTCCAACATTCCAAGAGGAAGGAATATATGTCAATTTATTCTATCGAGAGGACACATTAAATAGTTTGAATTAGCTACTATGCACAGCTAGGAAATTGATCGATTTCCATTTTCCACAGAGAAGTTCAAGAGGAAGTGAGAGTGGTCTAGTGCAAGTTGCATGCCGATGAAGGAGTTGCAGGAATAATTTCTTGAGGGAGTGCAAATTACAGTGGGTTGTACACACTTCCATATTTTGTGAGTGTGAGTTGCAAGTAGGGGTGTGAGTTGTAGGAAGGTAGCTGAAATTATTTTCCAGAGAAAACAATATGTTTCTAGATTATTTTTCTAGTGTACAAATTTACGAGAGATTTTCTAATGTCCAAGAAAAAATTGATGTTCTCTTCAATTTGCTAAAAAATTAATAAAAATCTCATTTGCAAACTATTTTTCCCCACATTAGCATTTCCCTAGGGACTATAGTGCAAAATATTGGTGTCCATAATTTAATGTGTGTGCATTATTTATCAGTTCCTGTATTTTATTTGTGAATATTGTAGTAGTGAATTAATCATTATTTTCTATAATAATTTTCGAAAACAAATAAATTGCATAAGTTATAAGATTAATTTTCAATTACTACAATTAAGAAAAATTTACAAACCACAAATATTATTAACTGATGAATAATGCTCAACTAATTGTAGAAACAAAAAAAATTATAAATACTAGATGAATATGTACAAAGTATTATACTTGAATTACTCAAAACAATTATATTAATTATTCATAAATTTTAAATTTAGGAACCCTTGTTAGAAAATAATACAACATATCCATATATTTAAAACTACTTTCTTAAGTATAATTTGCAATCATATTGAATATATTTTTCAAAAGACAACCTATTAACTTAAGAGTATTGAATAATTAAAACTAGCCACATAACTCAAGACCAAGTATGTAGTAACCATAAGCAATAAAGTTGATAATTGGCCGTTGTGAACATCATAAATCAACATCATCCTCTTTATCATTTAAGTACCTATGGAAGAGACAAAGTGTTAATGGGCGTTTCTTACTTTGAGAGGTAAATATATTGTACTGGAATAATTTGAGTTGGCATTTGGAGAACAAACTTGTTACAAAGGAAACTTCTTTTGTTAATAACCTTACAAAATTCCTAAGCCATAAAACAAATTCCTAAATTGAAGATTTGATAGTGAATTTACTTGACAATTTCGAAGCAGTAACGGCTTGGATTGTGGGTTCTAAGCATACGAATAATAGGAAAACTAAACATATAATTGAAGTTAAAACCTTTGAACCAAAAAAACAACGGATTATGAGGTATGAAAGCTTTTTTTTTAAAATAAGTTGATAAAATATCATAATAAAACCAAGTACTCAAAGAAAAAATTGTAAAAGAATGGAAAGGAGTTGGTTCAATGCCTAATACAAACTATCCATCTCCATTGCAAGCTATGATTCCACACATACGAGGGTTTTTTTCATTAATAAGCGTTGTCTTCATTCGTAAATATGCAAAGCATATAAGCATAAAACCCTCTTGATGCTTTTTATAAGACAAACTTCAAAGGAATTCAAAAGGAAACCCTCAAGTTAACTTTAATTGAAACCCTAAGAGGATAAAAACAAACGAAAATCACTCTTTAACGTCATAAAAGTCAAATATAAAAAAATGAATCATACATACCAGTGGTGATAAGGGATTGAGAGGGGGATATGATACCCTAGGTGTCATGGGATTGAATCCTTAGTAGTGGTTGTGCTCCCAATATCTTATTGAATGAAAAAAATCGTAACCAATTGCTAAATATGAAGAGAACTTTGATAGAACGAATCATGAAAATATTGTTTAGGGGGTATTTTTTCTAGAGTTACCCTATGGAAGACATATAAAAGGTATGAAACGGTCTAAATGATTCAGTAATTAGCATAATTTTTCTCAATAGCTCCTCGGAAGACCTGCAATGATCAAATAAATCGATAGCTAGTAGGTTGTACTAGGAGGGTTATAGAAAACCTACAAATATGCAAAGAAATCATTGGTCGAATTTATTTTTCATACGTATGATAACAAAATAAGACCATGTATTTTTCACTTTGACCATGTATTAATTTTGTTGACCTTTTTACATATCGAGTGTCATTGGATGTGTTAACCAAAGTTTTTGAAAAAAAACGATATTTTAAATTATTTAATAATTTTAAAGTCAATTCTAATTGGCTATGTTGATTTGGGGTCTTATTGCAGTCTTGGAAACGTCCCACTGTACCAACATTTTATCCAAAGTTCTTATTCAAGATTTGAAAGTCAAAACTTTGGATTGTTATGTTACTTTTTGAACTTTTATCCAACATTTATTTTTATCGACGTGCTTTATACTCCAAGTTCAAGATCATCGAGTTTATTGTTACAGCAGGTATGCAATTGCATTGCAATCTTGTTTATTTTTAAAAAAGAAAAGAGAATAATTCTTAATCACAAGAGTGCATCTATATCAAGTTACGTTTTGGAATCACTTAGAAGAATTTACATGTGAATACTAACCCTATATCAGCTTGAAAGTAGAATATTTTTTTAAGAACAAACTTCGCTTCAACTTAGTAATGATAACATGCAAACATTAGATTGAGTAAGAGTATCAATGTTTTTTAAAGTGTAAATTTGGAGGCGCATTAGATGTCGTATTAGAGCTACAGGTTAAAAAATTGTGGCCTATGAGCTAGATCATAGTTAGAATCTAACAAAATGGATGTTGTGTGTCACCCAATAAGGAGTTGAGTAAAGAACAGTCATGACAAAAGCATATTTAATACCTTTTGATGGTGAAGAAGTCTTGGTACATATAGGTACTGAGGCATCACTATGTACAATATAGTTGTTAGATAGTGCGAGAAGTATGAAAGTAGAATTATTATGTATTAAAGAAGATAATGAAAAGATATTGAAATCTAATTCTGGTCGTGAAAAAATCACAAAGGTTCTAACCAAAAAATTAAATCCCAAAACTTTAGGGAAAACCCAAAATAATGGACATAAAGGTCAATTCATCAATAGCAAGGATCATGACAATAAAGACAAGATCGAGCCTCATAAACATAAAAATGATAAGGATTCAAAAAAAGAGGGAATTAAACATAGATCAACTAAAATTCCACTAAAATTCCACTAATGACACCTAATCAGTTGAAGAGATGGTAGAAATATAGTGAGAATTTGAAAAGGTTAGGACTCTCATATTTGACAGTGAATCAGAGGGGGTACATGAAGCATGGTTGTTAAACATGAATAAATACTTTAAGCTATAGGAATATCACAGTAATATGAAAGCCAAATTTGGTACTTATCAACTGCAAGGTGAGGCATCTTTTTGGTGGGATAAAATTAGGAACATACATGATATAGAAGATAAGGCAATAAGTTCGAAGGCTTTTAAAAAATTGTTCAAAGGGAATATCTAAAATAAAGCTATTTTGATGATAGAGCCAAACAATTTCATGGATTGGAGCATCGTTAGATGACCATGGATGAATCAAGCACTGAGTTCACCCATATACTCTAACATTTACCATACATTCATAAGGAGAGAGCCAAAATTTAGTGATTCATTAACTTTTTACCTCTTTTCTTCAAAGATAATATTAATTATGAAAATTCCAAGACAATGGATGGAGCTATCCAAAAGGAAAAAAATATGTTGCCAATAATCCAAATAAAGAAGAAATAAATCATAATATTGGAAAAATAAGAACAAATATATATTCATGCAAGGGAATAAAGGGTTCAAATCATTTTCCTTTTAGAATTGAAACAAGAATCATCAAACTAAAAATTTCAATAGGAATAATAATTAGTAGAAGACTTAGTCACAAAATTAATCTATATAGAATTACCTAAATGGTAAAAGAGTCAATGAGAAGGAAAGAGGACCCTTGATGTGTTAGGGTTGTGGAGATCCTCCTCTACCTTGAAATTTCCCATATGATTTTTAGTATAATCAGTATTTATAGAATGTACACAAATTTTCCACAGTAAATGATGTGGCCAGGAGTATTCCTAGAATCAATGTAGCCCTGTAGGATCAACAAGATGAACATCAATACAATATTATTGAGATATAAGGTAATATTTTGAACCAATTTTTGTGAATTCTAATAGACCGAGGAGCTATTTTAAGTTATATTAGTCCAAAAGTAATAGAGAAATGGACGTTGAGAATGGAAAAATATAAAAGCTTTTCACACATACAACTAGAAATTAATACTAAAATGAATATTATCAATTTTGTTAGTGAATATTATATCAATTTCAATCGGCTAAAAACATAAATGAATTTGAATATCCTACCTCTAAAATCATATTATGTGTTGGTGAGTATGGATTGACTAGAAATGAATAAAGAAATTATTAATTGATTGAAAAGGACTATTACATGTATCAATGATGAGGGAATAGTATGCATCATTAGAGGTATACCCATACCAATATCAATAAGATAGATATCATCCTTGTAATTAAAAATATGTGTAATGAAGGAATGTAATTTGTTTGCAATACAAGTGGAATAGTGAACACAAGAATGCAAAGCAAAGACATTGGATGAACTTACATTGGTGAAGGAATTCAAATATGTTTTCATGAATTAAATTCTAAGGTTATGACCAAAAGGAGATGTTGATTTTACCATTAAATTGGTACCTAGGGAAACACCAGGGTTAAGGGAACCTTATAGGATGAGTTTTCCAAAGTTGACCGAGTTAAAGATGCAGCTTCACAAATTTCTAGACAAGGGATATATTAGACGAAGTGGCATACCTTGGGGAGAACCGATAGTTTTTGTAAGGAATGAGGATGTTGATATTAGGTTATGTGTTGATTATAGAAAAATGAACAAGTTAAAAATAAAAAAATAAATATCCATTTCCTAGAATTGATGATTTGTTTAATCGGGTAAGGGGAGTAACACTATTCTCTAAGATATACTTGAGATACAGGGACTACCAATTTGGAATTAAAGCTGAAAATATGTGTAAGATGGATTTTAAAACTAGATACTTTCCTTTTGATTTCATTGTGATACTTTTAAGAATCATGAATGACCCAACCACATTTATGTGTTTAATGAGTTGTGTCTTCAGCCAATAGTTAGATAATTCTGTATTTATATTCATTTATTATACTCTAATTCGAAAAAACCAAAATAACATGAATAACACTTAAGAATAGTATTGATAACACTCAGATAACATAAAAACAATAGGCCAAATTTAGCAATTATGAGTTTTACCAAGCTCAATTTCAGTATTTGGGGCATGTAATATCCAAAGAGTGAATCATAGTAGACACTAAAGGGTCAATGGAACTCTTAGTTAGATTGTTCCTATGAATGTGGATGATATCAGATCCTTTATTAGAATTACAATTTATTACCACCTATTCATTAAAGGTTTCTCCAACTTGGCCTACCTTATAACATCCTTATAGAAAAAAGGTGATAAATTTATCTTGACCCGAAAGTCTGAGGAAATTTTTGATTAGTTAAGATATTCACTAATTGTTTCTCCCATTCTTAATTCGATCCTAATAAATATCATAGAATTTACACATATTCTTGTTTCGAAGGATTTGTTCGAGTGTTAATAGACATTAAATATGTTATATCCTATGAACCATTGAAGCTAAAGGAGCATGAACATAATTATGTTGTGTATGACCTAGACTTACCTACAATAATTCATGGTTTAAAAATGTTGTGACACTACCTTTTGGGTTGGAAGTTCACATTAGTAAATTATCACATGAGCTTGAAATATTTCTTCAGTCAACCAGATATAAATTCAACGCAAATGATGTGGATGGATTTTCTTAGTGAATACAATTTTGAAATAAAACACATTAAGGTAAAATAAAAACAAATATAGATGCATTGATTATAGGTTTAAATGATATATGTGGTATATTTTCTAGTAGTATCCAAATAGAACTTAATAAAAAGATTAGGAATGAAACCTTAGAAGACCATAAGTTCATAGAAAATAAAGAAAAATCGTTAAATGGATCTAGCCCAATTATTCAGGAGGATCTAGAAATACAAGTGGCCTTGAAAGTAGCTCAAAAATAAAATTCATTAGATGGAAGTGGAACTAGGACTAGATCGTAGTTCTCATCTCTCTGATTCCAATAGTGTGAATGACACTCAAATAAGAGTTCGTATGCTCAAGCTATAATTGGTTAAATTTCTGGTCAAACTTGGCCAAGTAGCAGACTCAATGAGGAAACAATTTGGAAGTGAACTGATGCACATAATAAAACCACTGTAATGGGAGAATTTGTCGCATACTTAATTTTCCCAGGGACAGTTATTTTCCAACGGATTAAAATTTTTCCAAGGGACAGTTATTAATTTAATTTTCCTCGCCTGCTACCCCCTCACATTTTTTTATATATTATATAATAAAATCAAACATTAGGGTGGCGTGCCGCCACCCGCACCACACCCCTCGACATTTTTATTATATATATATATATATATATATATATATATATATATATATATATATATATATATATATATATATATATATATATATATCTAAAACCCTCGCGGGCGGGCCACCTGCCGGTGAATCCGCCTCCACACACTGTCTATTATGATCACCAATATACATGTTCTGGAGGGTGTTGAACCTACCCGGATTCATACTTATCTGGTCCCCCAAAAAAATAAAAATCCAACCAAAAAACTAACGCCTCATCCATATGGGGGTTCGGTGGGGTTGAAACCCTCAACCACCCAGCTCCCAACATAGCTCGCTACCAACAACCCAACATGCCTTTGTTTTAATATCTCTCAAATTTAATATATATGAACCGAGTTTCCCATTCGACCAAGGCACAGCTGTGGAGGACATGCAGAACCCTGAGTGGAGGAGGAGTGGAACCATGAGCGAGGGAATATGCAACATGCCAAAAAAATTCTCTTAGAGGGCTAGAATCGCCGATGAAAAAATTCGACAAATTTATAGTCAATTTTGTATGATTTCACAACACGAATCTAGTGGGTACATCTGTTTCTCTAGATGAGCTTTCCATTTTCTTTTTGTGTTCTGGATTAGAGGTATAATGGTCATTTTCATTAGGGGAATTTTGAGGTCTAAAATGGGCCTCCTAAGAAAAATGTACAACCAAAATAAATTTTATAAGAACCAATAGGATTCAAGATGATGATGTCATCCATAATGGATGATTCACCATTTTTGGAGTAAAAAAGTAAAAATATTAAAAAATAATAAAATAATAAAACTACTTTTTCAACTCGTATTTTAAACTTATCTCCCAAAAATTTTACTCAAATTTCGAGCGGGAGTACTCATTGGATGCGGAATTTAATTCCTCATCCAAGGAGTACCCATGTTACATACTTTCGATGAACTCTTCTACATGAAAAATGATAAATACATAAAAAAAACGTGATTGTAATCACGTTTTTTTATGTATTTCTCATTTTTCGTGTAGTAGGACCCATCGAAAGTATGCAACATGGGTACTCCTTGGATGGGGAATTAAATTCCGCATCCAACAAGTACTCCCGCTCAAAATTTGAGTAAAAACTTTGGGAGATAAGTTGAAAATATGAATTGAAAAAGTAGTTTTTTCATTTTTCCCTCTAAAATTTGATGATGTCATCAAATCTTATTTGATTTTTTCCACTATTAATTTATAATTTACTTAGGAGGCCCATTTTAGACCTCAAAATTCCCCTAATGTTTTAAGTTTCTTGTAACTGATTTCTTTTATGCCATTTAATAAGAGAAGGGCTCCTCACTTTTCAGCAAGGCCTAGAGATGTAACCCACATTGAGTGAACTCCATAATCAAATAATTGTGTATTTTATCTCATTTTTTCTTATGATTTCTACTTATTTTGCATGTGTAAGTTACTTGGTTATGTATTCTCTTCTATCCATAATTTTGAACGCATCCTTGAGGTTAAAACATCTTGATCAAGTTTGGTATTAGAGTAGGTCTTGATGATGTGAGTTGCATGAGTAAATTCTAACTAGGAACAAGCTATAAAGAGGTGAAGGGAAACTTAAATCCTTTGAACCGAAAGCAAGGCATGCACCACTGATGCAGGAGCATCAAGACCTTTTTCTCCATTTGTAAATATGGGGTGTGATAATATTAATTTGTAAATATGGGGTGTGATGATTTTTAATATTTTATTAATTAATTTGAATTAAACAGGAGAAGGTGAGGATTTATGTAAATATCTTTTTATTAATAAAAGGATATGAGGAAATTTAATAAATTGAAGGATTTTAGGGATAAAAACCTATCCTTTAGGGATGTTGAGAGATTTAGGGGTTTGTTGAGGATTTTAAGGGATTGAGCATTTAATTTAATGATTTTTTAAAATTGTATAAATAGGAGGAGGTTTTAGAGATAAAGATATGGAGATTGTGAAAGAGTGTGGGATTGAGAGTAGGCTTGAGCGACGGTACATGTGTCGACAATTGTAAAGACGGCATTGGGAAACATACGGCTTGGGTAAAAAGTTGTAAGTCATTGTTTTACTTGGTTATATATATTTTAGTTGATGGATTGAAAACTGTATATTTGATTTACGGAGTGAAAATTTTGGAAGTAAATTATGTATGGAAATTGATTAAATGAAGAATAACTAACAACGAAAAGCCTTGTGTGGATTCTGATTAAATGCATATGCCTAAGTTGAATTTTCTACTATGAGAGATTTGATTAAAGGAAGGGCGCAATGAACAGATCGATTTATGCTCCTTCATTGTAAGAATTGATATTTATATAACAATTGTCACTGTGCGAGCTTATTTCTGAATGGTTATTTTATATATCGATTTGTAGTTTGTAAGTCAGCATGGAAATAGAAATAGAACAGCCGTTTCCCTGAAGTTACGAGTCAATGGTGTGGATGAATGGTGCTGTTGGTTGAATAACATTGAATATTGGATATTACAGCGCTGGATTGATTGTTGTTCTGAAGAAAAAATCGATGCATATAGGAATCGATTGGAGAAATTGGGCGTTTTCTGTGTTATGTAATGTTATAATTATGATCGAAGTCTATGCTACAGGCATAGATGTGATCGATTGCAGCGTTGAACAAAAAAATAGAATGGCGCAGAGTTCTGTTTGAAGAGTGGAACACATTGAATGAAGGTGAGAATGAACAGGTCGCATGGCACAGGTTAAATGGCAACGTGTACAGTAGAAATAAACCTCCGGTTTGAATTTCATTCCCTGTAGAAGGTTTATGGTTATATGAATGTTCATAAGTTGCAAATCGATTGGAAAATAAAGCGCTGCAACGTGAATTAACTAGAATCAGATCAGAAGCGATGAACCGAAATTCAATTTAAATGGGTATTTCGATTTTCATTGTTTGTTTAAGGCATTTGTAAATTGCAGATTGGTAGATATTACAGCATTGAATTGCCGTAGTCTCAGCGTGAGAAAACATAGTTGAAAGAAGTTTTATGGAACACTGTGCTACAGCATTAAACGCTGAGTGGAATGGTAAGTCATGGAAAGTCGATTCAGGGGAACGACATGGTTTACAATTGAATTGTTTAAATTTGGAGCAGGTTAAAACGAATTGAAGAGCGCAGATGCATATGGAGCTGGATCAGTGGGTAAGTCGACCTGCAATTTGAAAGACGCAGAACCAATGGAAAAGGTAAGAAACTGGAAGCGCGCAGTCATACTATTATAGCATCGATTATTGGCATATGGTTGGTGTGAATATAAGTTGTATAGTTTCCACAATAAATGCGAAAATGCCAGGCATTGGTGTTTTTGGAGTGCTGAAAGCAAACAAAAGGTGGAATTGCTGAAAAATAAACTAGGCTTTGATGATACATTCAATTACAAGGAGGAACCAGATTTGAAAACTGCCCTTACGAGGTATTTGCCCAACGGGATTGATATCTATTTTGAGAATGTGGGTGGTGTGATGCTTGACACAGTTCTGGAAAATATGAACAATCATGGCCGTATTGCTGCTTGTGGGATGATATCCCAATATCAAAGAAGGAAAAATAGTATATGGCTTGGAGAATGCACCAGCTGCGCTGGTTGGTTTATTTGAAGGTAAAAACATTGGGGTTTGAATTATAAGTGAGCTGGGTTTGGAACCTAGAATGTAATTGATGGTTGGAGTCTGTATGAGATTTTTTTATAAGGAATTTTAATGCTATTTGAATCCTTGAGAAAAGGAGTTTGCTTGATTTAATTTTTGAACCATATGAAATAAGCTTCCGCAAATTTAAGTGTGAATCTGCCATGTTTTGATTTTGAATTGAGCAATAAGTTTGAGGTGCATGTTTTGAAGCATGGTTGTTGGAGGATCCTAGTATTGCAGGCTCTAGCTTGCATCATTTTTGGTATCAGAGCCTGGCTCTGTTAAAAAGAATGTTTGTTTTTTCTAAATGAAGAGAGAAGGTTTGTTGAACTAGAATGTATTTCTGAATGTGTGATGAATGATGAAGTAGCAGATGTGTATGAAGGCAAAGGAGGTCAGATTCTAATCTGACAGTCAAAGCAACTAGAATGCAGCTGAATGAAGGAAGAGTCATGCAGGTATTGTGTTGGTTAATTTTGATTTGGGTTTTAATGACAAGAAACAGATTGAGGATTGATGGTTGCAGCAAAGAAGAAACTCAGCAAAGAAGGAATTGTTGCTGACAGCTAAAGTTTGCCAGATCAAGCCAGAAGGTTGGAAGAGAGAATCAGATTTTAAAATCTGATTGACAGTGAAATTTTGCAGAGGAAGCATAAAGATTTGCTGGACAGAACTGCAGGAATGATGAAATTGAAGTGCAGGAGAATGGAAGGAAAAGATCAGACGAGATCTTGGAGGTAAGATGATATGTTTTTGAAGAATAGAATATTGTAGTCTTTGCATTGAAATATTATTGAAACTCCCAAAAGGCAATTGTTAACAGATAAAGGAAGCTGGTGAAAGTTTCTAGGTGAAAACATAGAGGTGGCAGAACCTTGAGGAAATCCAATAGAGATTGGATAAGGAAGACAGTTGTGAACAGGCAGATGAGTTGAAGCCAGGAAGAGCAAAGAGAAGTGCTCAAAGGAGGTTCCAGAGATAGAACCAATTGCTTGCCAAAAGACTGAGTGAGGAGAGCTTGGTGAGGTAAGTGGTGGCAGGACAGGACTTGCTGCTGAAGAGGCTTTAGTGCAACTCATAGTAAAGTGAGTGAGGAACTCATAGAGATGGAAAGGATGATGACTAGTGACAGTCGTAACAGAGGTTCTGAAATAAACCACAGCAGAGGACAAAAGGAGAAGGGTGCCAAGGCAATTGGCATACAGAGACAGTTAAGAAAAGAGGAATATGAGAGGGAGAAGGCTGAGATAGCAGTTCAGCTTGAGGTGTTAATGGAGATGTTGCAAAGAAATGAGGAAGACCAGAAGCATGGTTATGTCATGAGAAAGAAGTTGAAGTGGCAGAGGCTACAAGAGAAGTGGAATCATCAGGTAAATATGCAGTTGATAAAGGAACTAAGAGAACTTGAACAGGTTATAGATGCTAGACAGAAGAAAGAGGAGCTCGAAACAGTTGAGCTACAGCAAAATGAAGATGCTGAAGAAGATGTTGAAGTTTCGATATGTTACCCAGAGAGTGGACCATTACTTTTTGAAAGTGATGAAGAGCTAGAGGAGTTGAATCATATGAATGATTCGAAGCAGCCCGAAGACTTGATGACTGAAGCATCAAATAAGACCGCAAGGTCTTGTGATTTTAAAACTAATGATTTGTGTGTGATTGCAGGTTTGGAAGAAGAGGAAGAACATCTACTGAAGGATGTTAAGGAAGATTTAGTAGAAGAAAGACCATGTGAGGAATTGGAAGATCGTGTAAAATTTCCAAAGTCCACTCCAAGTAAAATCATTGAGTTATATAGAGAATTAGACTTTCAAAGGAGGAAATTGGAAGAACAGAGGATGAATGTCTAGGATAGATTGCTGATGAAGGATGACAAAGCAGTTGTCATAAATGATAATCAAGAAGAAATTGCAGATGAAATTGCAGGTGACGAGCAAAGGAATGTTGCAGAGGGAAAGGAAGTTTGGGAGGCCGCAACATTCATAATGACAGCTAGAGAAACATGTGAGGCAACATTTATAGTAGCAGCAGCATAAAAGGTGATCAAAACAAGTGAAGAACAAGCGAGAATGACAGTTCAGCAATCAAGAGATGGAAGCAACCAGCAGACAGAGGACATACTGGACAGATAAATTGAGTTGATAAGGAGGTTAATGATAAAAACATCCCAGAGAAAGACAGCCGAAAGAAAGAAAAGGAGCGACAACAAGAGAATGACAGTGAAAGATTGCAAGAGCAAAGCAAGTGGAGCATTACAGTACAAAATTTGGAAACCTGGAGGACAACATCAGATGACAACAACAGTGAAGCAATCGACAAGCACGGAAGGATTACAAAATAAAATTTGGGATCCAGGAGGAGATATCCAGACTTATGACCAGGTGGTCATGAATTTTCTTACATGGGGAGTCTGATGCAGGAGCATCAAGACCTTTTTCTCCATTTGTAAATATGGGGTGTGATGATTTTTAATATTTTATTAATTAATTTGAATTAAATAGGAGAAGGTGAGGATTTATGTAAATATCTTTTTATTAATAAAAGGATATGAGGATATTTAATAAATTGAAGGATTTTAGGGATAAAAACCTATCCTTTAGGGATGTTGAGAGATTTAGGGGTTTGTTGAGGATTTTAAGGGATTGAGCATTTAATTAAATGATTTTTAAAATTGTATAAATAGGAAGGGGTTTTGTGAGAAAAAGACATTGAGATTGTGAGAGAAGTGTGAGATTGAGAGTAGGCTTGAGCAGCAAGGCTGTAAGCCTTCAGCAATTGTAAAGGGCCACGGCATTGAAACATCTGGCCAGTAAAAAGTTGTAAGTTATTGTTTTGTTTCAGTATATATATATTTTGGTTGATGGACTGAGGAACTGTATATTTGATTTCTGGAGTGAGAATTTTGAAGTAAATTATGTATGTAAATTGTGGAAATTGATTAAATGAAGAATAACACTGAAAAGTTGTGTGTGGTTTCTGATTAAATGCATATGCCGAAGTTGAAGTTTCTACTATGAGAGATTTGATTAAAGGAAGGGCGCAATGAACAGATCGATTTATGCTCCTTAATTGTAAGAATTGATATTTATATAACCATTGTCACTGTGCGAGCTTATTTCTGAATGGTTATTTTATATATCGATCTGTAGTTTGTAAGTCAGTACGGAAATAGAAATAGAACAGCCGTTTCCCTGAAGTTACGAGTCAATGGTGTGGATGAATGGTGCTGTTGGTTGAATAACATTGAATATTGGATATTACAGCGCTGGATTGATTGTTGTTCTGAAGAAAAAAATCGATGCATATAGGAATCGATTGGAGCAATTGGGCGTTTTCTGTGTTATGTAATGTTATAATTATGATCGAAGTCTATGCTGCAGGCATAGATGTGATCGATTGCAGCGTTGAACAAAAAAATAGAATGGCACAGAGTTCTGTTTGAAGAGTGGAACACATTGAATTGAAGGTGAGAATGAACAGGTCGCATGGCACAGGTTAAATGGCAACGTGTACAGTAGAAATAAACCTCCGGTGTGAAATTCATTCCCTGTAGAAGGTTTATGGTTATATGAATGTTCATAAGTTGCAGATCGATTGGAAAATCAAGCGCTGCAACGTGAATTAACTTAGAATCAGATCAGAAGCGATGAACCGAAATTCAATTTAAATGGGTATTTCGATTTCACTGTTTGTTTAAGGCATTTGTAAATTGTAGATTGGTAGATATTACAGCATTGAATTGCCGTAGTCTCAGCGTGAGAAAACATAGTTGAAAGAAGTTTGATGGAACACTGTGTTACAGCATTAAACGCTGAGTGGAATGGTAAGTCATGGGAAGTCGATTCAGGGGAACGACATGGTTTACAATTGAATTGTTTAAATTTGGAGCAGGTTAAAACGAATTGAAGAGCGCAGATGCATATGGAGCTGGATCAATGGGTAAGTCGACCTGCAATTTGAAAGACGTAGAACCAATGGAAAAGGTAAGAAATGTGTTGTTAATTAACTGGAAGCGCGCAGTCATACTATTATAGCATCGATTATTTGCATATGGTTGGTGTGAATATAAGTTGTATAGTTTCCACAATAAATGTGAAAATGCCAGGCATTGGTGTTTTTGGAGTGCTGAAAGCAAACAAAAGGTGGAATTGCTGAAAAATAAACTAGGCTTTGATGATACATTCAATTACAAGGAGGAACCAGATTTGAAAGTTGCCCTTACGAGGTATTTGCCCAACGGGATTGATATCTATTTTGAGAATGTGGGTGGTGCGATGCTTGACACAGTTCTGGAAAATATGAACAACCATGGCCGTATTGCTGCTTGTGGGATGATATCACAATATCAAAGAAGGAAAAATAGTATATGGCTTGGAGAATGCACCAGCTGCGCTGGTTGGTTTATTTGAAGGTAAAAACATTGGGGTTTGAATTATAAGTGAGCTGGGTTTGGAACCTAGAATGTAATTGATGGTTGGAGTCTGTATGAGATTTTTTTATAAGGAATTTTAATGCTATTTGAATCCTTGAGATAAGGAGTTTGCTTGATTTAATTTTTGAACCATATGAAATAAGCTTCCGCAAATTTAAGTGTGAATCTGCCATGTTTTGATTTTGAATTGAGCAATAAGTTTGAGGTGCATGTTTTGAAGCATGGTTGTTGGAGGATCCTAGTATTGCAGGCTCTAGCTTGCATCAACCACGAAGACAAAACACGGTAGAGGATGATGCATGAGATGAACAAGAATGGAGTTTTTGCAAGATATTCTTCAACATGACAGAAAAAGTTGAAAAGCTATTTCCAGAATATGAGAAGACAATCAAGCAGAGAAGAAGGAACCTGATGATCATGTATAGGTACACCATTAAGGTGGAGGAGGAGATCCTCCTCCCTCGCCATCCTCTAGTGAAATTTCTTCTTCTTCCTCTTCTCATGATTCTAATAGGAATCAGAGGAATGCATCTAAAAACCCCTTTTCAAGCTGGATGTCAAGTTTTATTTACCTGTATTTATTGAAGAATATAATGTAAAAAAGCTAGATAACTAGGTAATATAGGTTGAAGTTTATTTCCGCATACAAAAAATCAAAGAGGATGAAGCCAAGATCCAGCTAGCATCCCTTCGATTGGGTGGCACTACTCTCGTATGGTGGGAAGGAAAGATGCAACAAGCTGGTAAGAATAGTCATAAACTTCTTTCATCTTGGTCTGAGTTCATTTCCGCTTCAAGGGGACAGTTTTACCCATTGTGTTACAAACATAAAGTGATGATGGAATGGAAACATTTGTAACAAGGTAAAGGTCAAAATGTTTAAAATTTTACAAAAGTGTTTAGGAAACAAGCACTAGCATTGAATGTTCCACTAGAAACTCTTGAGTTGTTGACACAATATATTGGCTCTTTACATAATTATTTGTGTCATTAATTATTATTATTTGAACCTAAACCTCTTGATGAAGCTAGTGTGAAGGATGTGCATCTTGAACGTAGGGGGAGCATGAACAAGATAATTCCCAAAGAGGGAAATGATAGCTAAGAGAATTGGAGAGACACACTCTTGTACTCATTCTGAGAAAGAAGGGAATGATGAGGAGAATTGTTGGAAACTACATCCAGAATTGAGATCTAAGGCGAATGACTAAAAAGAGAAGTAGAAGACAGTTGCAATCGTGCGACAAGACCAAAAATATGAATTGGAGGAGGATGAGAAGATCAAAACTGCAAGATTTGCATGTGTTGGACCAATTGACCTAGGATCATATTCAAGCGATGAGATGAAGATTGCAAATTTTGGGATTCCAACAGATGGACCCATAGCCTTGGTCTTTTATTTAGACAATGAGACAAAGATTTCAGCAGATGTTGTACCAAATATTAAAAGGCCACGAAATGCGGCATGACTCCAAGAACTGAAAAGAATAAACCAAAGAATTTAGGTGAAGGATGTTGAGCTATGGATACTTCTACAAGAAGTAGAGAAAGAGAAAAAATGGTGTTAAAATTAGTTATAATCCAAGGAGGAGGCCTTGGAGAAGTTGCAGCATGACAAGCTTGAGGTAAAATGTGATTCATCAGTTTCACATACCTTTTATGATGAGGATTTTTCTTATTTTGAAAAACATACTACAGGAATTAGACCAAAATTGGTGAAGAAAATGGGGTATCAAAGAAAATGCCTCGGGGTCAGTGGCCAAGGCATTGTGAACCCCATCAAAGTGGAGGAATTTCCTTGTTATGTAGGACTTGGATATGTTAGAAAGGAGGTTGGGTAATGCTCCAAGACAACCATCGACCAACCAATGATAGATGATGAAAGAACCTAATCGCATTCCAATGATAGGGAGGATTCCATGGGAACTTATGAGAGGCACACGAAGAGAAAGAGTTCCAAGGTGATTTGAAAATTTTGGAGGAGAAAGAATCATTGTAGTTACTGTAAGAAGGATGTACACTCGAAATCTATGTGTCAGACACTCCAGGCCTAGGAAGCCCCTATGAATAAGCTAGCCTTTGAAGATATTCAATGAGTGACTCTGCCACAGGGTGATGACCCATTCATGTTGTGTAGTAAGAGATGGTTTTACTAGGTATAGTCACTTTTCACAGCTTGTAAATATTGTGTTGTGAATAATTGTAAAGCTGATGATGTGATTTCCATCACTTATTAAAGCATACGATGATGTTTTTGGCCTTTTATTGATAGTTGGGGTATTGGTTTCTATTATAATGTAAACTTTACCAAAGAGTGTATGTCATAAACTCTTGGAATGTATGGGGTTGTTTGAGTCATGTTTGGTTTTGTATGTGATTGCAAATAATGTACCAAATTTGCATGCAATGCAGACATTGAAGTGTGGCTTGATGAAGACACAATTATTGTGCAGGATGTGTTCCAATTTTTGTAGGAAAAAAATCTCCTCAGTGGGGAGGAATGATTCAGGCGGATCCATAAATACAAGTGGTCTTGAAAATAGCTAAAAAATAAAAGGCATCAAATCGAAGTGAAACTAGGACTAGATCATAGTGCTCGTCGCCTTGATTCCAATGGTAAGAATGTCACTCAAATCTGAGTTCGTATGTTCAAGTTATACCTATCCTTTTCTATGACCATTAAGTTTAGCTTTGGATAGATTCTTGCTAATGAAATAGATGGCATATGGTAATTTTTCTTCTAACTACCCCAAAGCTACCCCCACAACTTTGTCTAATGCGTTTGTGTGGATGTGGAAAGGCAGAGCTGATTTTGGACCTCAAACAATGTGGGAAGTAGCTAGCTTTTCCTTAATGAGATCAAAAGCTTCTTGATAGAGAATCGATGAGAGAAACTCAGAATATTTGGCCAATAGTGTAAACAATGGTGAAGCCAATTTGCTGAATTCTTTAATGAACCTCCTATAGTAGCCAACCAAATGTAGGAAACTTCAGACATCTCTATGCTTTTGAGGAACATACACCCTTTTTATGATGGTGATTTTTTTTGGGTCTACCTGTCTTCTTGCTTATGATATTGAGTGACCCAGGCCTACTCCTTCTCTTTTTAAGAATTCCCAATTTTTCAGACATAGGGAGAGGTGCATTTCAATGCACCTTGTAAATACTTTTCCTAGATTGGAGAGAAATTCCTCAAAATTATCCCCATAAAGTGTGAAATTTTCCATGTATATTTCAAAAAAGTCATCGACTAGTTCGGAAAAAATGCTCAAGAATGCTCTTTGGAAAGTAGCTAGGCCATTGCATAACCCAAAGGGAGGGACTATCTAAGTGAAGGTTCCCTAGGGACATGTGAAAGTAGTCTTGTCCTGGTACTTAGGTCTAATTTGGATCTAGTTGTACCCACTAAACCCATCTAGGAAATAAAATAACTTCTTCCGTACAAGGCCATCCAAGACTTGATCTATAAAGGGAAAGGGGAAATTTTCCTTCTTAGTAGCTTTGTTAATTTCCCGATAGTCAACACAGATTCACCATTTTCCATTCTTCTTTGGGACTATGACAAGAGGAAACACCCACACACTGTTTGATATGAGATAGATGAAACATACATCCAATAATTTCTACAGTTCTCCTTTCACTATGTCCTTTAGAGCTGGGTTCATCTTCCTTCGGGGTTGGCGCACAAGCTTTCATCCTTATTTAATGTAGATATGATGTATGCACACTGAGGGATGCACCCCTTTCATGTCTTTTTAGTCCCAAGAAAATGCATCAAGGTTTTATTTCAAGTGTTGGAATAAGTGCAATTGTTCTTTGGCTAAGAGGGATGAGTTAATTTTCAGAGATTTTGATGGGCCAAATTCCACAACCTTGGTGGTTTTAGAGGTTGAATCAACTAAGTGTAGCTCCATCGGAGGGTGGCTTTCATGCTCGTTTACTAGGTCATCGAGTGGACTGTTATTGGGGGGATGGTTCTGAATGATTTGGTCAATGAGCTAATCCTCATCAAGTTACCCCCCCCCCCTCAAAGAACAACATCTATGGTACAAATAGGGTAGGGCGTGGTGATGTATACATAATATTCTTCTTCTTCATCCTCGAACCATAAAGTTAGGTCATGGTTAATGGAAGGTCAAGGAGGATATAACACCAAATGTTTATAAAAGGGCCCATTATTTATAGTCATGTTTCCGGCCCGACAACTGATATAAGCATTAGTAGTGGCTAACCAATCTCTTCCTAAAATGAGAGGATATCCATTAAAATTGGTCTTGGGTGGAGGACCAGGAAATCTGTAGGGTACTCCCAAGAGTCGATTGAAACCATAACATCCTCAAAAATTCCTTCCAGAGCTACAACAGATGGTCTCCAAGTTGTAGAAGTGTTGTGGTTTTCCTCAAAGTCCCTTGGAGGTTGAGTTTAAGCATAGTTTCCTTAGTCATTACATTGATGGTAGCCCCAAGATCAATCATAGTATTGGGGACTATGACACCATCAATGTGTACATCTACTACTGGACTACCAGAGTCGTGGTACTTTGGGAGGATCACCCTTCCCAACGTTAAGTTGTACAACTATCCCACTACTTTGATGGTGGGGGTATATTTCTTCTTTCTCCCAAGTTTCTTAAGGACTTTTCCTTGATGAGCCTATTGTAAATAGGAACATCCTTAATGGCCTAGAGAAGGGGTATTTTCACACACAAATTTTGCAGTTCTCCCAGAAGTTTAATCTCCTCTATGGTGTGCTGACTAGAATGGATCAAGAACTCAAGAATATGAGGTTTTTCGATCTGAATGTTACTCCCTTCATTTTCCTCCTAAACCTCTACAACTAGATTTGGAGGATGCATTTTTGGTATTACTCTTCTCAACCTGAGTTTGATCTCATGTATCTCCATAGCATAAGCTGGATAGGATGTATCTCCACTGTAACCCTGTTGTGTCGGCTTATTGTTCAGGTTTGGATTGGGCTAGGAAGGCATCTAATGCAACGTAGGTGGAGTAGAATGGGTAATATGAGGTTGATATTAGTGTGAAGGCAGTGAAGTAGGTGGTTGATTATGTTGGGGCCACCACCCTTCTGATGGGATGATCCATTGAGGTGGTTGAGGAACATATTGTTGGAATGGTTGGTTCAATGGTTGAGGGTGATATAGAGGGTTGTAAGTCCAAGTAGGAGGTGTAGGCCATGATGTAGGAGTGGAGGTGTACCAAGAATGCATTGGTGCATTCTAATTGGTATGATAGTAGGAGTAAGATGCACCTTACATACACTGCTGATATGACCAAGGCCCTTGAGGCCTTCTCTAATTTATGAAACATAGTTGCTCGGGTCCTACTTACCCATCTTGATATACAATTTTGAGCCAATGTAAGGAGGGACACTTATCTATGGCATGATTCACTTAATAGACTAAGAAAAACTCTATGAAATTTAGTGGAAATTCGTTCTGAGGGCGTTTTCAAGTACATGTAGGGAAGAAGATAGCCAAGTCCCTTTCTAGTTCCTCTTTTTTCCTCTTGGTCTAGAGTGTTTCGATTTTCAAAGAAAAGCTATGCAACATCCTAATTTTGAAGTCCTCTAACATATTTCCAATCTCATGCTTGATGGAGGTGGAAGAGGAAGTGGTGTTGGTCACGTTTTGGCTAGCTCTACCTTTCTTCCTTGTTGGCCTAGAGTGGTTCCTAAAGAAAGTATTTATGTCATCATAAGGGAGATGGTAGATATCTCCTCCTTATATTATATTGACGGTTTCTATCACCTCTTCCCTAATCCCTCAGAGAAGTACTAGTTTAAGTGATCTGGAATAAAGGGTGCACTTGTCTCTTTTATAGTTTAACTAGAATCCTTATTCATAATATTCTCATGATTCATGAGGTCCTAGAGTCATCCTAAATATTTCCTCCCTGGTTTCTTTGGATTTGCAGCAGCCCTTGTATTTTTTGTTAAATTCCTCTTGCATTTGTGCCCAGGTAGTGATGTTTTTCCTAATCAAACCCATGAACCAATGCAAGGCTACATCCTTGAGGGTGGATGGGAACAATTTCAACTTTTGGTCATCTGAGACATACTCATAGGTCCTGCTAAAAAAAAAAATTTCGAACATGAAGCTATCATGATCCTCAGAGGTCAGTCCATGGAAATGTGGAAGGGTTGAGGGATTGATCTTCTTAATCCTAGTTTCCCCATCTGTTTCCCTAATAGGAAAGACTCTATGGGTCCCAGTCTCAGCCATGGCTTCAATTGGTGAAGCAGGTTCCTCAGGTGAAGCAAGTTATTCTTCTTCTCCAATAGGTTCTTAAAAGTTTTCAAGGGACTCACTTATGGTGTGTTCAACCTTAGAGTCAATGAAAAAGAGTGAAGGGTGACTATGTGGGGATGTGGGTCTTTTTGGTAAAAAATTTCCTTGGTTATCCATACTCTGATGAGGCATGAAAGTCAAACTGTTTTTTCATTTTTCAATAATTTGGAATTGAATGTAAAATAAAAGCAAAAAAAAATGCTAAAACAAAAACAAAGCATCTACTTAGACACCTCTGCGGAAACAGTGAAAAAAATTGGTGAGCCCTATTATTTCCCAAAGGGTGCTGCACATCCCAAAGGCTACTCAAATTTATTTTATCAACCCAGGGTTTGTACAAAATTGGAGGTGACAGAGCTATGTACACAACAGATTCTTTCTACTCATGCCATCCTCTTCTTAGTTCTATGAAGGGGTGCTACTCCTCGAGTTTCTTATATGGAATGAAGTCTGTCACACTACTGAATGATAAAATTAAGACTAAAAATAACTAATGATCAATCATGTATTAGGAAGAAATAAACTATTCTAGATCATAAGGAGTCATCTAGCTATTTGCAAGAAAGGAAATCCAAAATTAGGATAATGCAAGAGACTAATTTGCATTCATAAAGTAAATTGATGAATTTAACTTGCATAAACAGAAACTAATATAAGAACACATGTGGGGTCAAATGGCTAATGAAATTATAGCTACTTCATGCTTGACTTCTATGCTTAATAATGCATCTATTCATGAGCTAACTATGCTTATAAATACTTTGTTTTGCATTAAAATGAGGAGGCATTGAGGTGGCTTAAGACCTTCTTGGACTCATGGCTTTAGAGCATAAGGTGTCTTGGAGGTTGTGCCAAGTATAGGTGAAGTGAAAAAGGGTTTTGGGGCTGAATAAATGGATGACTAGCGCTTCTACAAGATTTTCTATAGGATTTCCTGTAGCGCTGCATGATGTCCTAAAACATTACATGAAACAGGCCAAGGGTAGTTTAAGGCCATAAATGGTGAGGAAAGGGGTAGAAAAGGTGGATTGAAGGTGGACCTAGGTGGACGGAAGGTAGGAAACCCTTTGGAAAATTTCAAAACTTATTTCAATGCCCATCTTGCACCTCCAAGGTCTTTGTGTTATGGTGAAGATCTTAGAAAACAAAGCCGAAGGTGATTTTGTTGAAAGTAGGTTGGTGAAGGGGTGAAATTGGAGCTAGGGATGTTGGCGGATTCCTCTTCTACTTCTCTAATAAAACCTACAAGAAAACTACCTATTCATGCATTTATCATTGACATATATGATGACAATGGTGGAAAACATGAGTTGAATTAAAAAAAATGTACCTATGCATTTGAAATAGAAAAATTAGCATTCACAACATGTTCATGATAAACAAAGAAACCTATCTATTCTCCAAGAAACCATAAAATGAAAGAAACTTTTTGCCTGTGGTGAAGATATGCCCTCCTCAAGCTCCAATGGAAGAGGTGAGAGAGGGAGGATTTAAGACACAACTTTGGAGTTTTATATGCCACTGGACTATGAACTACAAGAGTCTAACCAGAATACCATGAAATGGTAGTAAACTAAACACAACAAGATGAAATGTAAACAAAGTAATTACAAAAAATGAGATAAACTAACTATAATGACATGGAAAGTAAACACAAATACACGAGAGAGACTGAGGCAAATGGATTGGACCCTAACCCACGAGCTCAACTTTATCAAACTAAATCGGTGAAGGAGGAACTAAATACTCATTTTATTGCATAACCAATCTCATTATATATCACATGAAAGTCATAAATGTATATTTAAAAAGCTATGAGTGCTCTAGGTATCTCCAAAAATAGAATCCTAATGAGCTCTTGCTCTGCCCTAGTTAACCTAAAGGGTAGCTACCAACAACTCCCTAAAAAGTAGTTGATTTTTCCACTTGGACTTTGTTGAGCCTCCAATTTGTCATAATTTTGTTGATGAAAACATCCATTTTCACATCATTCCATTCACCCATTGTCATCTTTTTTAACCTTATTTCTTCATAAATGCACCAAATTCCTGCATACATGTTTACATGGTTTATTATTATTATTTCTATTATTTTTAATGAATTAAAAAAAATTATGCATGGTTTTACTAATGATAGTTTGAAAGTTCAAGTTTCTACAATTTTTGCAGCTGTCTCCACGGTTGAGGTAGTAGCACCACTCTAGAATGAAATCCAACACATGAACATTGTTTATATAAGCTCCAATATGGATTATTGTTGGTCAAATTCAATCCAACTCACACATGTGGACATCGAGTCAAAGATCAAGGGAAAATCGTAGCAGTTTTGACAAGTCAACTTCAAATGCATTTTCTGATTAAAAAAAAGCATTACCATTAAGGAGATATTTTGGGTTCTTTCGAGCCCTATTTTGCACTTGCGTGAGAAAACATTGCACCCATGTGTCAATAAACGCCAATCAAGAAAAAAGAGGCTGGAATGGATTGTGCTTCATCAAATTCATGGCAAATAGGTGTCCATTTAGTTATGATCTTTAGCCATATGAATCTCCATGAAGTTACATTGTAACCCCTATATAAACACTCCATTGAACCAAAGAAGGGAGGTTAATTTTCTAAAGCATATTGTGAAGTTTTAAAACTATTTTTTTCAATCATTTTTAATGAATAAGTGCCTTGAAGATTTGATTCGTAGCTGACTGTTCGTGTGAAGCTTTGAGACCACCTATTTGTGGAGGGCCCCTGCAAACAATGAAGGTTTTGCATTTTATGTTTTTAATGTAGTTTTCATGTTTTCATTTTATCATTTTTCGTAGCAGATTTCATAATTCCAATTTTTCATTTACTGTAGTTTTTTCCAAAATTCCATTTTGCTATTTGATGTAGATGCTTTCATAAGTCTTATTTTATCATTTGATGTAGATTCATAATTCTTTCCTTTCGAATTGTCAAATTGCGTAATATTCATAGTTTTACTTCTAGAGTAGCAATGATTTATTTTAGAGTAGCTTTACAAGTTCATGAGTGGTTTATTTCAAGAGCATGAGTGATTTATTTTCGAAATAGTAGTGATTGAGTGATTTCCTTTCAGTATATGAGTGTGTTATTTTCCGTTGACGAGTGATTTATCTTCAAGAGCTATAGTGATTTCTTTACAAGTTTCATTTCCATAACATTTCATTTGAGAAACACAAAAATGTATAATTTCCCTTTTCTAGAATTCGATTTTATCTTCATCCACAAGAATGTTAGAGAATCAGATTTTTTAGAGACTAACAAATAAATTAGTTAAGGTTTCTTCATAAGATAAAGAAAGTTTGTTTCAGTTTTTACAGAGTAGAAAACATGTTGATTTTTAGAACTTATTTGTAATTTAAATTTATCAATTTTATTAGGAACATAATAATAAAAACATTCTTAGAGGTATTTTCTACAAATCCAATCATCACACCAATAAACTAAATGAATAAAAGAAGCCTCTAGCATATATTGTGCACTTTCACTTCACAAGTTTACCAACTCCGGTGGATAATTTGTGTGAGCAAGTTAAGACATTAAATTGACCAACCATTTTGGTGTCGTTGCCGGGGAAGTGTAAATAGGAGCCTTTTTCTTTCCTTAGAAAAAAATAAAATTAAAAATTAAAAAAAAAAAACACTTCAATCACCTACCACACCCACTATATCATGTGGTGCAATAACAGCCACACATCCACAACATGAATTCTTATTTTTGCAGTTAGAAGAATATGTGGTAAAGGAGGTTGAAGAAATGGACGAAGATGATGAAAAATAGGAAGATCCTTTTGGATTTCCCATTCAAGAAACTGATGTCAGTAGTCATATGAAGAGTATCCCTCCATCTGTACTTCCTAAATTGAAAGATATGAGATCAGAAGACCCGGAAAAATTTCTTTTTGAATTTGAAATAATTTGTAGATCTTATGGCTACTCATTTCACATTCAAAATTTGAATTTGTTTCTGGCAACATTGAAGGATAGAGCTCTTTAATGGTTCATGAATTTAGGAACAAATTCTACAAGGACAAGGATGATATGAAAAGAGTAGTTTTGGAAAAATATAAAGATTATTGCATATACCATTACCTTAGAAATGAAGTCTTTAATATGAACCAAAAAGAGGATTAAAACCTAAAGATTTAGTGGAGATATTTACTTATAATATCAAAAGATCTAAATTGCATAATTTAGGATAAGACACATTAAAACCTCTCCTACTAAATGCTATAAAGAATGAATGGATTGATCTTCTTAATCTGGTGGGAAAAGGAGATGTCTATAAATTTTCATTTCAAGAGATTTGTGAACTGTGCAAGAACATATCAAGAGGAAAAGAAAAGTATGTAAGATCCCCTCAAGATCCATTAATGGCAAGAGTAAGTAAGTCGACATCAGGATTGGTAATTTTGGGGTTCCCATGTTTTGGCCAGATTGGCTAGACCAAAATATGAGACAACATCAAACCACTTTCAGACCTTAGGATCTAGCCCTCCTGGGTCTAGAGAGGGATCTCTCTATGATATGTCAAAGATATATGATTTTGAAGCTCAAATTTTAAGATGTTAGGCTAGTTATAGGCACAAAGTTTGTTTGTTTGATTGTTTGTTTGGTTGCTGGTTATTAGGAAATAAGGGTTCAATGTAAGACAAGGATGAGCAAAGAAGATTTAGGTAGAAGTGAAGTATTCCAGGGAGCATTCAAACCATTGGGCAATGGAGTCAGGAAAGGATTTTCTTGCTAATCAAAATGCAGGATTTTAATTGGGCTAGTCATCTAAAACATTGGATCTTAAAGATGATAGTGTGATATGGGATGGTAGGAGAGGAGGGGACGACACAGATTTCAGGACACAAAGTTAAAGACCAGCTGGTCGCACAAGGATCCTAGTGGACAAGGCTAACTCTAATCCCCAGTGTTCCCAAATCTTCCAGCTAAATCCTAACAAGAAACATCTAAGAACAGATTCATTCAATTCATACATCAAAGAGCAGGCAATAACATCCAGTACACTGGTTAAATTAACTGAAATCAATTCTTAGATAATACATTCAGTAGAAAACATCAAAGGCAAGGAGAGCAGAAACATAGGGTACCTAATAAGGGTAAATCCTATGCCAATATTCTGATGCAAGCCAGTAGAAATGAAATGAAATGAATTAAAACACATAGATATGAAAACATCACCACTGCTTTAGATCAGGATCCAAAGAAATGTACTTGTCATATTAAATAGAAATACTAGTCAAGTACAACATTGCCAATAGCCGAATACTCAGTCTGAAAACATCTTCCTCGGCCTATCTTACAACTTTACATAGAGACTATGTCTCAAAGAAAACAACTTGCAATTCTCTGATAACTGATCAACAACCTTTACAATGAGTTTCTTCATGAATGTATAGCTCCATGCAACATTAAAAACTCAGAAGAGGAGGAAGGCCGAAGCCCACTCTGTATAAATTCTGTGCATTAATCTGTGGCACTCTTGGGTGAAAGAGTGGTCTTCGTCAGGTTTCCATTTATTCCAGGTATGTCTCTGATGTACTCTGTTGCAACATTTTGTAGTACTTTTTGGTGAATAAACAAAAGGTAAATAAATGATGCTAGGCTCTGCCATACTGTGCAACAAATGCTTCTGATAGCATAGGACTGTTGTTAGGGTGGGAAATTCTCTAGGAACATGGTACAGGATAAAATCTATATGAGCACTCTATCCTATATGGGGAAAACATTCTACTAATGTGAAAACCCTGATATACATAAAATTTTGCACGTTGTACCCTCTGTATGCTCCATGATGTCTTCAAACTGGTACTTTTGTCTTTTAAACACTGGATTAAGGCTCAAAATATTCTATTACGCGCCTTGAACTCTTTGCTACTCTCGTACTTTCTCTGTCGGTGAAAAATGCACTTTTAATGGCTTTGGGGGAGTTTTACAGAATTCAAAACCTGTTCTTTTAATGCAAGTCTTGTCATGGATCCTTCCCAGGCCCTTGCTTCATAATTCTAGCTCCTGCAAATGGTCTTTTCTTGTGTTCTCTATCACTGTGACAGGGATTGTGAATTATGGTGGTTTATGGCCAATCGAAACCCTGCAAAACACCACAATCTGTTGAGAAAAACACGTATGTAAGTGGTGGATGCAGCAGAGATGATGAAAATGGACGTGGACAATGAATGCAGCGAATACTATGGAGGAAAACCATGAAACAACAGGAAATGCACGGGGAGGCGTCGTGATGGACAATTTAATCGTAAAACATTAAAATTTGACCTATGAATGGAACATACATACTGGGATAGGCGAGAAAAACAATGAGACACGTGGGATGATGACATGGCAGTACGGGGTCAAAGGCAGGCGTGCGAATGAATCTGGACCGTCCGATCTTAGGAGGAGATCGACGGCTGGGGACGTAGCGGAGGGCGATGGACAGTGGGCCGGGGGTACGGATGCCTCTGGTTAAACTCCGCGCAACCTCGTGGAGCAACAACCGTCAGATGGGTGATGGCAGATCGGACGACTGATACGCATATCGCTCCGTGTCTTGTGCCGAACGATAACGAGCGATGAGTGGGCGGTTTTGAAATAGTGTCACCGCCACGCATCGTTTGATGAGTGGAATCGCTGTGAAATGGGGAAAACCGCCCGCCCTTCAAAAGTGGTGTGATGAAAACCGGTGGTTTCTGAGTAGTGCGCGGGCGGGGACCACCGGGGCAGGTGCATTTTGGACCGTCAGATCAACGGCTAAAAGGATGGCTGATATTCAATCGGGCAGTGAACAGGTTGGGCCAAGGGCACTGTGGAGCCTGCGATGACCGTCCAATCTATAGAGATCGACAGTTTAAAATGCGCCCGATATACAACTGCGGTAAACACTATCCTCCTCGACGCCTGGTTCTAGAGCCAGGGTCACGTGGTAGGAAAGATGAGGGGGATGGTGCCGAAAGGTGCTGAGCCCATATATATGGAGAATATGGTTTTTTGGGCCATTTTTTAATGCAAATTTGAGGTCGGAAAAAGGTCAAGGTAGGGAAAAAACGGGGAAATGAGCCAAACAAGGGGAACTTGTAGGATTTAAGGGGAGGTTTGGGAGGGTTTAGAGGGTAAAAGGGGAACTTTAACAAAGGGGAAAAAAGGGTTGAGAATGGGATATTTTCAGGGATATAAGGGACAGATGTAGGCCTTTGGGGCACAAATTTTTGTAATCAATGAGACCTTCCAAAGGGAGTCAGCACAGGTAATTTTATCAAAGGCAAAGGCACATGATACTTCAAGGATGATGTGTCTTCAGAGGAGATGCATTTTGTGTAGGCTTCAAAAACAACTTAGCCCCTTACTTTTCTTGTCAAAAAATTTATAGGTGGCTAACAGTGGCTCCACATGGGGATGGCTTCTTCTTGAAGGAGTCAAGAATTAAGAGAATATATCTTTGGAGTAGGCCAGATGCCTAATGCTTGAGCCACCTTTCTTCTTTGATTTTCAGCTGCCACAATCATGAAGACATCAATTTAGCAGAAACACTCCCAACAATCTACCTACCCATCCTACAATCCTAGCATTTTTCTTCTTCTGGGGTGCACTTGGACTAGCAGACCCTTTACATATTTTATTTTTTACAAACAAGAAAATAAACTTATTCTATTTCTACCCTTATTACTGCATGAGACCAGATTAGACTGTTGGTCTCATATGTTTCTCTACCTAATCTAATATCTGATGGGATTAGACTGTCCAGCAGATTTCTTCTCTATATTCTACAACATAAATTTAAAAACAGTCAAACTAGGATTAGACAGTCTAGTTTGCTGTGGATCCAAGGCATAAAGACAGTTGCACATGGATAGAAACTTGCAGAAAACTGAAAACAAAACTTTGAATGATTTAAATCTGAAGTTTGAAGCATCCTTCTTTCCTTTGTGACTCAAGTTTGAGCTTGTTAGAGTCACTTTCCCTTTTTTTACTTCAGCTCTGGTTTTGGGCTTGTTAGAGCTGACTCTTTTCTTCTTTGGTGGTCCAGGTTTTGGGCATGTTTGAACCAGCTATCTTCACTTTCTTTGGCTCAGGTTTTGATCATATTAGAGCCAATCTTTTCACTCTAGAGGTTCATGTTTTGAGCATGTCTGAACCTCTCCTTTCTTTGTTTTTCTCTTCTTTTTTTTCTTTTTTGAAAACAATCACTGCAATGGTATGTACAATGGAAATGGAAACTGGAAATTGGAGATCAGCAGAAGTAGTGTTTGAGCATCCTGCCATTTACAGGACCCCCAAACAGCTCTGTACCATCTAATTCTTGTAGGAAAAAGGCATTTGGACCAACAGTGGCTGGATGATGTAGGGACCTTGCCAAAAACTTTCAAACTTGCTGTGCTTTCCTTTTTCCTCTCTCCTTGAGTCCCACTTCAGAACTTTATCTCCAATTTTGAAATCAGAGGCCTTGGTTCTTTTGTCAAATAACTTCTTTATTTTTTCCTGAACCTTCACAGCTCTATTGTAGACCTCCTCCCTTGTTTGCTGAAGATGAATTGTCTGGTTTATTCTCCTCACCATGCTGTCTTCTTCTGTTTGTATCTCTTGAACAATTTTGGTCACTGGTATCCCAAGGATGGTAGGAAACACTGCTTCTGTTCCATAGACAAGCTGGTATGGTGACATGCCAATGGATTTCTTTGTTGTAAGCCTGTTAGGCCACAAAGCATGTACTAACTTGTTATGCCATGACCTTTTGTTCTCTTCCAGCAGCTTTTTGATGATGATCACCAGGCTTTTGTTTGATGATTCAGCTAATCCATTACCTTGAGGGTAATAGGCAGTTGAATGTCCAAGGGCTATTTGATACATGTGACAAAAATCAACCATTTTCTTGGATCCAAAAGTGGCAGCATTATCAGTGATTATTTTCCTTGGGCAGCCAAAACGAGAGAGGATATGACCTTCTAGGAACCTAATGATGACTGAATCTATGGCATTCCTAGTAGGTATGGCCTATATCCACTTAGTGAAGTAATCAATGGCTGTTAGGATCCATTTGTGTTTTGCAATAGAAGCAGGATGAATTTCTCCTATGAAATCAAGGCCCCATTGCATAAAGGGACCCTCAACAATGATGGGTTGTAGAGGTAAGGGAAGGAGTTTTCTTTTGCCTTAAAAAATCTGGCATTTGTGGCAAGTGATTATCATCTGATGGATATCTTTGAAGAGTGTAAGCCAATAGTAGCCAGCTCTGAGTATTTTTTTTGCAGTGGTTTTCCAGTTCAGGTGACCTCCACACTCTCCTGCATGGAATTCTTGTTTAATCCTTTTTGCTTCAGACTCAGGCAAACACTTAAAAAATAGGCCATTTGGACTTTTCCAGTATAAGCTTTCATTCATTATGCAATAGCTTCTAGCTTTTAGCTTTAAGAATCTGGCCTTGGTCTTTGATAGTTCAGGAGGGGCATTGAGGTGTGTAAGCACATAAAAAATGTCAGAATACCAAGGAGAGCTCTGAAACTTTTCTTCGACAGTAGGATCAGGTAATCCCTGCTGCTCATACAAGGCATCTACTGTGTTTATGTCCAGGGCTTGCAGATTTGACTCAGCCATTAATTGAGCTAAGACCTGACCTTTGATCAGTTTGGTGGGTTTTATCTCAAGGTCATATTCTAAGATCACATCAATCCATTTGCCCCTCTTCCCATCTGGGTCTTGGGACAATATGTCGTTAACCACTATGTTGGGTACATAGGCTATGGTGTGGGAATGCAGTATGTACACCATAAAGTCTTTCAAGGCCTTAATTAGAGCATAGGCCTGTTTTTCCATTATGTTGTATTTCAAGGGTGCATCTCTGAGTGCTTTGTTGAAGAAAGAAATGGGTTGTTACATTCCCTCTAAATTTTTTTGCAGTAGAACTACAGCTATCGTATGCTTGGAGGCAAATGAAAAAATCAGAAAATATTTTGAGAAATTTGGGCTGATTAGGATAGGAGCCTGGGTGAGTGCAAGTTTAACTGATTCAAAATATTTCTTGGATTCGACAGTCCACTTAACTCCTACACCTTTCTTTAACATGTTATTCATATTCCTCAGGTGTTCAGCTAATTTGGGAATAAACTTCCTGAGGAAGTTGATTTTCCCAATGAAGGACTGTAATTCTTTGATATTTCTCGAGTGTGTGATTTGTAGTATTCCCTCAAATCTTTGTCGGTCTATCCTAATCCCCTTCTCAGATATAATGTGGCCAAGAAGTTTACCTTCTTGTAGGCCAAATACAGTCCTTTTGGGATGTAATGACAGGCCAAAACTTCTACATTTTTCAAACACCTTTCTCAGATGTTTTAGGTGTTCTTCCTTAGTTTTGGAATAGATTGTTATGTCATCCAGATAGATGACAATGAAGTGTCCTATTTCATATGAAAAAACTATGTCCATTTCTCTTTGGAAGGTTGCACTAGTGTTCATCAATCCAAAAGGCATCTTTACATACATAAAAGTTCCCCATGGAGTGGTAAAGGCCGTTTTGAGTTGGTCTTATGGGATTACTAAGACTTGGTTATAACCTGAAAAACCATCTAGCAGGGAGATCCTTTTAGAGCCTACTACCTTCTGAAGAATATGTTCCATTTTAGGCAAAGGGTAATTGTCTTTGAGTGAGGCTCTATTAAGGTTTCTGAAATCAATACACAGCCTGATCTCCCCAGTTTTCTTTCTCACAGTCACTAGGTTTGATACCCAATCAGAGAACCTCACTGACAAAATTATACCTGCCTCATACATCTTCTTAATCTCTTTTTCCACTACAGGCAATTGTTTTGGGTTTAGTCTACGAAATTTTTGTCTGAATGGCTTTTGATTTTCTTTCAGGGGTATTTTATGTTGTATGATGTTTGTGTCATAGGCCCTTAAGTCCTCATAACTCCAAGAAAACACATCAATAAATTCCTTGAATAGTTCAATGTATTTATTTTTCATGTTTGCAGGCAGGGACTTAGCCAATTTGATCATCTTGGGTTTATTTTCAGTGCCTATGTTGCATTCCTCAACATTAGAGCCTACATGTTCTATAGTGGGCCCTTTTGCTACATCATCAACATCAAAAAGGTCTTCTAAAGGTGCCAGGCCTCGGGGTATGTTCTTATCTTTGGTCTACAACACCTCTACTTCTTCATTATCTATGTTTTCACATTTTTCGTTTGGATTTCCAGTCTGTTCATTTAGAGTGTTTATTTCTATGTTACAGAGTGTTTCTTCCTCATCTGAGGACTCTTCACTTAGGCAAATACTGTTAGATTTGGAGTCTGAATCAGAAAATTCAAACTCGTTTCTGCCTACCAGGAAATCTTCAATCTGTTTATCGCCCTCAAAGACCTGCCAATATTTTTCATTGTCCGGCATTGCAGGTCTGAATTTGGTCTGAATGATGATCCGTTGGTCACTTGAAGTCTTAGGGTATGAAGTAGCTAAGCAAGCTAATCCGTTTGCAATGACATTTTCACTCCTAGGAACAAACGCTAATTTGTATTCAACAAATGTTTTCAATAAATCCATAGTGTCATTCCTGTAGGCTCTCAATCTAGGATGTTTCACTGTGTATTCACCATTCACCTGTTTAATAATCAGCTCAGAGTCCCCATGGACAGTTATCCTACGGGCTCCTAATTGTTTTTAACAGAGTTAAGCCTAGGATAAGAGCCTCATATTCTGTAATATTGTTTGTACATTTGAAGTGCAGGTTGCAGGCATGGCTCTCTGTGTAATCACTCTCTGTGTTATGTATCCACACTCTTGCTCCAGCAGTTCTCTTGGTGCATGACCCATCAAAATTCATTTCCCACAAGGGTTCATTTTTTGTTTTATCATCACTTCCCTCTCTACAGCTGGGTTCACCATTATGTTGCATTATAGGAGCTGCGCTAGGCTGTGGGTTGTTTTGTTTCTCGTCATGGGTATGGATATCAGAGAGGTGGCTAGTTGGCTGATTGCATTATGTTTCTGGTTCACTTTGATTTTTTGTTTCAGTGCACTGTTCCGAGTTTTCTACATCATTCTCCTCTGAGTCCAGAGTAGCCGTTATGTCAAAGTCCATGGGCTCTGTTTCCTTGTTTGTATCTATGCTTTTGGACTCTGACCCTTCTGAGGATTCATCATTACGGAGGATGAAGGAGTCAAGGCTGTATGTATATAGTATAAAGGTGAATTTTCAGGCTTTTCGGGGCTACTAACTTAGGAAATTTCATTTGTGCTGCCTCTCTGCCTGGGTTGTACTGAATGACAGAAATCATGAGATTGTAGCATGAGCCCCATCCCTTTGTATTGTTCATGGGCGCCCGGCTCCCCATGATCTTGACAACAACATGCTTGCTTGGGTGGAACATAATGCTTACCACAACATCCATGACCATGCATTTTGTTGGGGATAGGTAGATGCTTACACAGGTGTTGATTGAACGGTCACTTTTTCACTAGAGAGTCAAATGAATATAGGTCTTTATGGATGGGTTATATCTGAGCTAATATTTCATCACTATGAATTAGTTGCAGCGGAGTTGTGGCAGTACCCACCGCATTCGCATTCCTTCAAAGAAAATCTTATCATGGATATTAAGGCTAATATAGAGAGGGGGCACTACCCCTTCCTAAAATTTCTCTTCTATCCTTGAACCAAGCAGAAGGGCAGGTTGATCGTCACTCAGATTTACAGTGTCACTGTTCTCTCCTAAATTCAATGCTTTCAAAATTTGGCCTTTATATACATCCTGAGTGGCCAACTCGGAAAGTGGGACAGAGATCTTAATTTTTGCAATCTCACTCTCCAAATTGAAAGTGGACTGACTCTTTGGAATGTTCAACTCTGTTTTGTTAGTCACCACCTTAGTGGCTGAATCAGTGTGTTGATACTCGTTATGTACAATGTTGATGACAGTTTTATTAGGAGCACTAGCTGCAGTGCTAGTACTGCTTGTTGGTTTACCTTGTTTATCAGTGTTTTGGTTGTCCTTTTCTTTGCTCTTTCCAGAACTCTCATCTGCTGATTTGTTACTTTCAGCAGTCACTTTAGAATTTTTCTCAGGCCTTTTCTTGATGGTAACCTCATAAGCTTTTGGTTTGGCAATGTCTAGGCTCTTTTTTCTTCTAAGTTCATATTGTTCTCTGACCTGCATCATGGCATTCTCAAATCCTAACCTGTAATCTTCAAATTCTAACCATTCCTCATCCCAATAAGAGGGTGAGGGATGATCTTCTTTTGAGTGACAGTTATGGATTGAATCTTCTGTTTCAAACATATTTATTGTGTTCCCTTCAGACTTTTCTATGATTCCCTCATCTTCATCTAAAAAGTTCTCTTGGAATGGGGGAATAACTTTCTGATCTGATTCTCTTTGTCTTTTGGGAGTGGTGTTGTTTCTTCTAAAGTTATGGTTCTGGTTCTGGTTTTGATTTCTGTTTTGGCTACTAATTGTGACAACCATTTTCTCCATCATTTGTTGTAACCTTTCCACATTTTTAGACAAACGGTCATAATTTGGATCAGATGTGGAAGCTACATTGTCATCTCTATATGTTACCCTTTTCTCAGCTCTCAATCTTGCTCTCTTCTCAATCAGATTTTCCTCTACACTCACTGCTCCTTTTTGCATGTCTTCCAATGCGTTGCAATCCCTCTCCCTGAGCTGGTAGGCCATGTCAGCATCCAAGCCTTCAGGATATTTAACTAGGACCATACCTAGGGAGGTTTCATGTGTGGTGGAAGAGCATTATAAACACTGTTAAAACTTGTAGAGTAGTCCTGGACACTCTCTCCTACATTCCTTTTCAGGTTCTTGTATTCTGCTAGGATTTGGAGAGGGTTGGCCTTAACTTCCCATTTGTTTATGAAAGTCTGATATAAAGCGTGAAGGTCTTGGATACTATTAGGAGGTAGGATTTTGAACCATTTCTTCACATCACCTCCTAAGCTCTGGGCAAAGATTCTCATTTTGACTGTATCATCATCTATCTCCATGTAGTCAAAAGAATCTTCCATCCTATCTGCCGCCAGTGTTGGTGCCGCCCAGTGAGAACTCTAGCAGGGAAGCGCGGGATCTTTGATTGATAATCATTGGTGGGAATACTAGAGGTTTGAGGTAAAACCGGAGGAGCATGGCAGTCGCCATGATGATGTTTGATGAGGTAAGGGAGTGGCTAGGTAGGTGGTATATTTGTAGCCAGGATGTTATGATAGCGAAGGCTTTTGAAAGGCGGTTGGGAGTGCAGGAAAAGACCCTGGGGTGCAGATGAAGTGATGTCGGAGGGTGTGAATGGAGGTATGTCTCTATCCCTAGGGTGTTTACCATGGTGGTGAACCGGGGAGCTCAAGGTCTGCATTTGGTCTGGGACACTTTATGACTAGCTCTTCGGTAAAGAAGCTGTTTTGAGTGCCTGGGTTAAAAAATGGATGCGATAGAGGCTGTAAGGAATATTACGGTGTAGAGTTAGCTCTATGGATGTGGCTGGAAATAGTTGATTGTTTAGGTGTAGGAGATCCCTTGAGGATGCTCTCAGGGTTTTCAACTATTTCAGGGGGTTTTGGGTTGGGATAAGCTCCTGTGTGAATGGTTCTTGAAGCCAGAATGTTGTTTTCTAACCAAGCAACTTAACCCTACTTGTTACTTCTATTGTGGATGTTGTTGTTTTGGAGGTTGGTCTCCCAGTGGAGTCTTATGTGAACCAATATAATCAACAGGCCTACTGATCACCAGTGGAGTCTTTGATATTTAAGGAGATATGGAGTCGCCAGGTGGAAAGGTTTAGGATACTTCTGGAGGGTACACTGTCCACCACAGTTTTTATGAGATGTCCCCTTTCAAGGATATGTTAACAACACAACAAACTCTAACCAAAGATTGACTGGGAGGGCATTTACCAGATATGTCACCTCTGAAAGAGTGTGAGATCTGGAGGCTACCTAGCCCTTTCCAGATTCTATCTGAGAGTGTGGGAGAAACACAGAAAATGGTATAGAGGTTGATCTGTGAAAAGGAGTGTTTAACTGCCAACCTAACCAGAGTTTCTAGGTTTCTGAGGCTCTTATGATGTAGTAGGGCGAGAAATACTCCGATTTTTTCCCCAGTGGAGTCGCCATTATGTTGGGGTTCCCATGTTTTGGCCAGATTGGCAAGACCAAAAGATGAGACAACATCAAACCACTTCCAGACCTCAGGATCTAGCCCTCCTAGGTCCAGAGAGGGATCTCTCTATGATATGTCAAAGGTATATGTCTTTGAAGCTCAAAGTTTAAGATGTTAGGCTAGTTATAGGCACAAGGTTTGTTTGTTTGATTGTTTGTTTGGTTGTTGGTTATCAGGAAAGAAGGGTTCAATGTAAGACAAGGATGAGCAAAGAAGATTTAGGCAGAAGTGAAGTATTCCAGGGAGCATTCAAACCATTAGGCAATGGAGTCAAGAAAGGATTTTCTTGCTAATCAATATGCAGGCTTTCAATTGGGCTAGTCATCTAAAACATTGGATCTTAAATATGATAGTGTGATATGGGATGGTAGGAGAGGAGTGGACGACACAGATTTCAGGACACAAAGTTAAAGACCAGCTGGTCGCACAAGGATCCTAGTGGACAGAGCTAACTCTAATCCCCAGTGTTCCCAAATCTTCCAGCTAAATCCTAACAAGAAACATCTAAGAACAGATTCATTCAATTCATGCATCAGAGAGCAGGCAGTGACATCCACTACACTGGTTAAATTAACTAAAATCAATTTTTAGATAATACATTTAGTAGAAAACATTAAAGGCAAGGAGAGCAGAACATAGGGTACCTAACAAGGGTAAATCATATGCCAATATTCTGATGCAAGCCAGTAGAAACGAAATGGAATGAATTAAAACACATAGATAGGAAAACATCACCGCTGCTTTAGATCAGGATCCAAAGAAATGTGCTTGTAATATTAAATAACAATACTAGTCAAGTACAACATTGCCAATAGCCGAATACTCAGTCTGAAAACATCTTCCTCAGCCTATCTCACAACTTTACACAGAGACTATGTCTCAAAGAAAACATCTTGCAATTCTTTTATAACTGATCAACAACCTTTACAATGAGTTTCTTCATGAATTTATAGCTCCAGTGGAGCAGAGAAGGTAGGTGAAAAACTAAATGCAGCATTAAAAAATTAGAAGAGGAGGAAGGCCGAAGCCCACTCTGTATAAATTCTGTGCATTAATCTGTGGCACTCTTGGGTGAAAGAGTGGTCTTCTTCAGGTTTCCATTTACACCAGGTATGTCTCTGATGTACTCTGCTGTAGCATTCTGTAGTACTTTCTGGTGAATAAACAAAAGGTAAATGACTGATGCTAGGGTCTACCATACTGTGCAACAAATGCTTCTGATAGTATAGGACTGATGTCAGGGTGGGAAATTCTCTAGGAATACGGTATAGGATAAAAGCTGCATGAGCACTCTATCCTATATGGGGAAAACATTCTGCTGATGTGAAAACCCTGATATACATAAAATTATGCGCACTGTACCCTCTGTATGCTCCATGATGTCTTCGAACTGGTAATTTTGTCTTTTAAACACTAGATTAAGGCTCAAAATATTCTATTACGCGCCTTGAACTCTTTGCTGCTCCCGTACTTTATTTGTCGGTGAAAACTATGCTTTTAATGGCTCTGGGGGAGTTTTACAGAATTAAAAACATGTTCTTTTAATGCAAGTCCTGTCATGGCTCCTTCCCAGGGCCTTTCTTCATAATTCCAGCTCCTGCAAATGGTCTTTTCCTGTGTTCTCTGTCACTGTGACAGGGACTGTGAATTATGGTGGTTTATGGCCGATCAAAACCCTATAAAACACAACAACCTGTTGAGAAAAATAGGTATGGAGGTGGTGGATGTAGCGGACACGATGAAAATGGACGTGGACGATGAATGCATCGAATACTGTGGAGTAAAACCATGAAACAACAGGAAATGCATGGGGAGGCATCGTGACAAATATTTTAATCGTAAAACATTAAACTTTGACCTATGAATGGAACATAAATACAGGGATGGGCGAGAAAAAAAATGAGACATGTGGGATGATGACGTGGTGGTACGGGGTCAACGGAGGGCATGCGAATGAATCTGGACCATCCGATATCAGGAGGAGATCGACAGCTGGGGACGCGGTGGAGGGCGATGGACAGTGGGCCGAGGGTACGGATGCCTCTGGTTAAACTCCGCACAACCTCGTGGAGTGACAACCATCGGATGGGCGATCGCAGATTGGACGGCTAATACGCATATCGCTCCGTGTCTTGTGCCGAACAATAACACACGATGAGTGGGCGGTTTTGAAATAGTGCCACTGCCACACGTCGTTTGATGAGTGGAATCGCTGTGAAATGGGGAAAACCGCCCGCCCTTCAAAGGTGGTGCAATGAAAACCGGCGGTTTCTGAGTAGTGCGCGGGCGGGGACCATCGGGGCAGATGCATTTTGGACCGTCGGACTTTCGGCTAAACGGATGGCTGATATTCAATCGGGTGGTGAACGGGTTGGGCCACGGGCGCTGTGGAGCCTGCGATGACCATCCGATCTGTAGAGATCGACGGTTTAAAATGCGCCCGATATACAACTGCGGTAAATGCTATCCGCCGCGGCACTTGGTTCTAGCGCTGGGGTCACGTGGTAGGAAAGATGAGGGGGCTAGTGCCGAAAGGTGCTGAGCCCATATATATGGAGAATATGGTTTTTTGGGCCATTTTTTAATGCAAATTTGAGGTAGGAAAAAGGTCAAGGTAGGGAAAAAACGGGGAAATGGGCCAAACAAGGGGAACTTATAGGATTTAAGGGTAGGTTTGGGAGGGTTTAGAGGGTAAAAGGGGAACTTTAACAAAGGGGAAAAAAGGGTTGAGAATGGGATATTTTCAGGGATATAAGGGACAGATGTAGGCCTTTGGGGCATAGCTTTTTGTAATCAATGAGACCTTCCAAAGGGAGTCAACAGAGGGAATTTTATCAAAGGAAAAGGCACAGGAGACTTCAAGGATGATGTGTCTTCAGGGGAGATGCATTCCTTGTAGGCTTCAAAAACAACTTAGCCCCTTACTTTGCTTGTCAAAAAGTTTATACGGGGCTAACAGGTAATTCAAACTGAACTTAGCAATTTGCTAAACATTCTCGGTAACTTAAATGAAAAAATTGACATGCTAAGAATGCAAAACAATCAAAAAGTTGAGAATTCTACTTCATTTATATTTTTTCCTAAATGTATAAAGAAACATGATTTTCATGAATGTCCACTTGATAACATTAAAATTTGTGACATTTGTGTAGGATCACATACTACTAAAGATTGTCCATCATTACTAGGGTTAAAGGAAGTTTACCAGGAAGAAAATCAAACACTGGAACGGTCTTGTTATGTAGCTCCAAGAAGACCAGGGAAGCCTTATCAACCTTGTATGGTGCAAGATCTCAATTCTCAATTTCAAGGTTATGCACAACAATCTCAAAGTAATTGGCAAACACCCTTGCCTTGGCAACCTTGGACATCTCAATCCCAACCTCAAAACCAACCTTGGAAACCTTGGCCATCTCAATCCCAACCTCAAAAACAATCTTGGCAACCAATTTGGCAAAGGCCCTACAAAGGAAATCGACCATATCCTCAATCTTTCCCTCTCTATCCTCAATACCATCATCAATGTTATCCATACCATTCACCTCCACCACAACATCAATATCACCCTCATTTGACCTCAATTAAACCTTTCCCATTACAATCCACACAAGCACCTCAAAGATCCATTCCCACTCCATTGCCTGGCCAACCATTTCATGTCCCCAACAATAAAACACCTCCATCAACCTACAATTTTGAGGTATTTCAAAATGATTCACCGACTATCATTGAAGAAAAGCAACTAGAAGAAGAACAATCAGGTAAGGTTCAAGAATCATGGATGCCTTTCGATAAAGAGAAGTTATTGGAACTAGAGATTGAAAATTTTCATGACTGCCTATCACTAGATTCTATGAATGAAGATCACATCTCTGAATACTTGAATGACATGATAGCAGGAAGCCAATTAATACAATATTTCATTGAATCTTGGTTCAGGGGAGTCATCAAATCCCAATGCTCAATTCTTCAGTATCTTCTAACATCATCTCAATCAAGAAAATTGGCCTCCCATATACTAGTACATATCAAAGAGTATATTTCAAATACTGGTCTCTCATATACTTGAATAAGATTTCTTTTTCAAGTAGAGTAGGAAATATATAAAAAAAAATTAAAGAGAAAAATAAGTCCTATTGTGAAAACCAGCTTGCTGGTGCAATTGGACATGAGCTTTGCTTCAAAACCAAGCAACTGGCGAGCAAAGTTCACAATAAGTTCGACAATTTCATGATGGTTTCAATCTTTTAGTATGGTTCTTCAAATCATTTTTGGTTCTATGCTCAAGTTGGATGATGTGGAATTCCTTAAGGCCCACCTTCCAGTAGATCTTGTCCCATCGACCTCAACACCTTATTTGGGATCAAGTGCAGAGATTATTTGGAGTGCCTTGGAACTTGCATACATCAATGGCAAGCCTCCTCATTGACAACAATGGGAATACAACAATGTCTCTTGATTGTCAGATCTTGTGGGTGACTCGACTTCAACACATTCATTCATCCCTGTCAAGATGCACTCAAGTACCTTGACACTCATTTACATTATCGGTGAGTTGCCTCACATTCATTAATGATTTTCATCATTGATCGGTAATCCAATTATTTCTTCCGATGCTCGACTTTGACACAATCATTCCCATGGTAAGAATTGTACCATGAATTTTGGCTTGATGAAGACTAAATTTTTTATGGAATCAACAAAAACTTGTAGCAGTACATTTTATTGGTTTCTTGTAGCAGCATGTTCATCCTTTTTTTTTATTCAACAACAATATGATGGCACCATTACAACACTTTTTCATTCATTTTCATTTTCGAGCAAAACAATAAATTTGGGATTATTTCAGTAAATATGTAGTATGTTTCATGGTTTCTACTTTAGGATACAATACACAATTCAAATCAGCAGTTCAAAATCGAAGAAAATATTTATTTTGCAAAAAATGATATTTTTTGTAACAACTGCGGAAAGCTATAGTTTTTTTCAAAGGCATTTTTGGCACAAATATTGCAAGAGATTGGAGCACAACTAAAAAATTCTGAGCTTCTGGGTTTTCTCAGAATATGATATATTGAGTAAGACAAGGAAAAAATTCAAAAAAGAGCAATTTTGAAGGGAATTTCAAGTGGGGTTTTAAGGCAGATTTTCAATTTTCATCATTTTGGACAGATTAGGGCAGATTTCAGTATTTTTGCACAATGGTGCCTTTTCTTCATCAAAATGGGATTATGAAGGCATGTGGAAGTAGAAAAGGTAAAAGTACAAGTTTTACCTTTTGAATCACTGAATTTTTCCTTAAAATGAGTTCGTGGCATATGTTTTTGTTGCAACATTGGGCAACATGAGAGGTGAAACATGGCAGAAATTGATTTGATCATAAATTTCAAACTATGCATCCGTTGGGCCTGAAATTTTTATGGTAAATGCATTGAGGTAGGGTAAATAAACACATAAAATTTCAAAAAAAATTAGTGTGCATTTTTCAAGAACTTGGCCACTTTCACCTACAAGAATTTATCATTTTTCTTGAGATTCGTGCACCCAATGGCTGAAATTTTTGGTGGGAAAATGAATAATACTAATAATAACAACCTGAGAAAATTTTAGGAGAATATGATTTACCATTTGAGAGAAATTTGGAAAACAAATCTGCTAAATGAAAAAGATACATTTTCTGGAGCAAGGTAAAAGTGGAGGTCAACACATCATGGAACAGAGTACCTGAGCCAAATCAACACCAAATCAGCCATCAGATCACGTTCTCTTCTCCAATTCCAAAAGGTAAACTTGAGGTAAAACTAGACTTAAACTTTTTAATTTGTTAAAAATTCTAGAAATTTTGATGAAATGCTATTGTAAACATGTAGTTCCAATTTTTTTACCATTATGTTTTGTCATAGTTTTCTCTTTTTAGGTGACACAGTTTGAGATTATGAGGTGACACAATTCTAGCCTCTGAGGTAACACATTTTAGTCTTCTAAGGTGACACATTTCAATCCTCTGAGCTTATATCGATACAGAAACGGGTTATAGTTTTATATCCGTAGTAGGTTAAAACAATGGACAATGTTTGGGCTTATGAAGACATATACTTGGATGATAGTTTGATGGCATATAATGAGTATACTATATTTTTGTCTTGACAATGGAAGGAACTAGTTACTGAATTGTATTTGACTTGGATTTATCTTAACTCTATAAGGAAAGGATTGATGGGTTTGCCTCTGAGTGGGGTTTTTCCCTACCTTAGAGCATAGATTATTGTGTCCCTTGTCCCTTGTACATTATGATACTTATTTTATTATATCTAATGATAATTTATTGATGAAGAAGACTAAATAACTGATGAAAAGAATTATAATAATTCTCACAAGTAGTTTTCATGTTTAATAATTGACATTTTTATTGGAATTCCAACAACCTCCACTAGGTAGAAGCTTGTGCACACGAAAGAATCCGTGTTAGTGCAACATGTAAGAAGACTTTCTTAATAATAATAAGAATACAAAGACAAACAATAGTGATGGTTTTACCCAAATTGGGTTTCAACCTAAAAATATGGTGTCCCTATGTGTTGATGAGTTTTTTGCATTCTTATGGCTTGCATGTTTTTATGTTTATTGTTGCTAATGTTATAGTGAATATTCCTAGATCTACAACTCATAATGATTCTAATGAAATAATGGATGAGATAAATGCTAAACACGAAAGCATCAATTAAGAAAATTTTGACCCCATCTCAAAAATTTCCCATATGTTAAAGTTATCATTGAAAAGAATGCACATGAGTTCATAGAACGAGCAATGCGCGTGCAATTTTTAGAATTTATTTATTTTTTTAAGTGGGAATCTTATATGTGTAATGATTCAGTTGCTTCAAATCTTGGTTCAAAGTCACAAACATAGTAGTTTGGGCTACAAGTACATCAAAATATCAATTTTCATAAAACACACACACACATGTCTTAATGATCTATTTTCAATCAAACTATAGACACATATAGAGTTGACCATGTAGACTCTAAATATAATTTTAAAAAATGTTAATAGTGTTCACTATTTCTAAAATATTTTTCTCATGACATATGCCAAAATCTTAAAATACAGCTGCCCTTTATTTCCACTATTACTTTCCATGGTCTTAAGTATTTGAATATGTATATATATATATATAAGAATAAGATAAATTTTTTTGAAAAAAGTAATTATGCGTAAGAACAATGCATTCTCTGCAACTCTACAAGTTTTTCTAGTGGGACTTAATCATTTAGTTACTCGAAGGCTAGACTAATGAAAACATATAAATTATATTTTCCATGAAAAATAATCTACCATTTTTTAGAAAACTCATAATTGATATAATTATATATATATATATATATATATATATATATATATATATATATATATATATATATATATATATATTCGGAAAGCTAATTCATTTTCCTTTATTTCAACTTTTTTGTAACATGTTCAAATTCATTGTGCCTCTAATCATCCATCTACTTTAATAATTTGTTGTTTCTGCACAATTTAATTGTTACTAATACATCATGATAGACCATCATTAACTTCCACCTACCCTAGACTTACCTAAAAAAGTGTCAAAATACAATAATAAACTGAACACATAAAATACTAATAATTACTAAATATTTGATAACACATCAAGTAGCTCCATCAGAAATGGAGTTATCACTTTTGTTTGAGAAATTTCCCCTATTTCCAAGTTCATGGGTACATAGATTCGAAACAATTGATATACCACTCACTATTAACTCCCGTATATGAATCCTTTTATACACTACCCAATTAGGGAGTGGAAATAAATAAGAGTGAAGACATACCTTCTTTAGCCAGATTTGCAAGATTTGCAATGATCTTGGGTAGCTATAACTATAATCTTGAATAGGATAACTATAGGAAATCTCATTTTAGTTCATAGAGTTGGTTCTCCTTCCTACAATTCTTAAAATATGCACACAATGCACAAATACCAAACTATTGATTCCAAACAATGCAAAGGCAACAGATGAACGGCATCTAATGTAGATTTATCAAACTATGCACACAATCCAAAAAAACCAAACTATTCTTTCCAATCAATGCAAAGGCAAGAGATGAACGAGATCTAATCTAAATATATCAAACTAATCTAGATCTAATGTAAGTAAAACAAATAAACTCAATACGAGGGAGAAATAATAGTATCTAAGTTAGGATGAAAGCATCAATCATACAACTTTACATTTTTGAAATGCATTAATATGTTTTTGATGCACTGGCACTAGCATCCACTTCACTAGTTGTTTAAACTCAAGCTAGAGGGTTCCTCTTTGAACGTTCCAACAAGATTTCATTACATACCTTATTCTATCTAGATGATGATACGTCGGATTATCGTCCTTATACAGATTTTTGAGGAGATGAAAGGGATAATGTAAACATGTCCCCCAAGGTATATGACATGCTATATCATCGTTCTTAAATTGTTCTCGTATGAAACAAACAATCTTAGAAGGAAAATAAAGTCATCTTCGTTGACTAGTGCAAAGGAGGCAATCACGGCTCACTAAGGGAAGATCATGAGAAAGAGGCAATCACGGCTCACTAAGGGAAGATCATGAGAAAGGCACCACTTTTATGTAGGAGAGATTTCTAAAATAATAGTAAAAGTAAAAAAATTCAAACGATCAAGTATCACTTGGAGTGATAATCGTAAATTAAATTCACTTGCATAAAATCCTACATAATACCATTAAGAAAGATTTTTTGTTTTGTTTTTGTTTTAGTAAATTTGATTGTAAAAGTAATTGAAATGTTATGATGTATAATGTTAGAGTTTATATAATGTTATTGTAAAGAAAATAATCATTTTTGTTGTAGTAATTTTGATCCTAAATCAATTTTTAATACTAAAAATTTATTTCTGAAAAATAGAATATTTTGTAAATTTTTACATTGGTTTTTAGCTCTATATATTATTAATTTAAAAATAAAATGAAGATGTAAGATGTTAATTTGGTAAGGAAACTAGAATTAAAAAATAAATTTATTCAAATAATAAGCAAAAAAATTCTAAATCAAACCCACATATAATTCATTTAATGTTATACACCACCTAGTAGAACAACATACATTTAGCAGCAAAGTGATTATCATAGTTATTTATTCTATAATTTTGTCACAAAAACAAAATAATATCAAATTATGTATTATATATTAAATATCATGTAATAAGATCATCATTAAAGTATTATTTTCTTCAATCCTATCCATTAAATATCACTTTATTTTCATTTAACAATAAGATTCTCCACTGGGGTGGTTCTTAGTATGGCATTGATGCTTCATAGTGTGCTCCCTCACAATTGTCTTCTAGGTGTAATGTCATGATAGTGGGTAATTAATTTTGTGTGTTTGATATGTGGATGAGTTGTGGCTTTAAATGTTCATTTACATTACTGATTTCTTCCTGGTAGCTACTTCCTCCATTTCTCATTTGCAACATTGGTATTCATCGGCCTTTTCTAATTTCACGTGGGCTTGTTTATTCGCTTATGCACTCGTGAGTTGCTTTTCGATTGTCACGGGCCTAAATATTTTTGTATTGGCTTTGAGTAATGAATGGAGCGAGTTTATCTTTTTATCTCCTAAGTTCTTGAGAAATTTTGAGTTACCCTATTGGGTATTTGTTCTTAATGGTGTTTTTATGTTTTGAAAGAACCTTGTGGTTGAAGCTTTCACCCTTTTCTCTTTTTGTCTTTTTCATTTTGCAGAAATGTTTCACGTAGAGGGGCTTGCTCATGAAATTTGAGTTTGAATTAGAGGTTTGTGTCTAGTTTCTAGTGTTACTATGCCAATTTTCATTCTTTCAAACTCTAGTTAGTTGTCTCTATCTTGTGTTATGTCATTACAATGTAATAGTTTCGAATATTTTCTAGCTTTGGGTCTTGTAGTGTGGTATGTGGGTGATGACATTTTTTTTCAGGGTTTAATGATTCTCTATCTCTTCCTAGTTATAGTATTCTTGGCATAGCTTCTTCTTGTATAAGTCCGTAGTGGTTTTTGGCAGCATTCTTCATGCCTCCTAAGAAGAGAATGAACTACAAAATGGGTGGTGGAAGTAACATTGGGCATAAAAGGGTTCTCACTTTTGTCTATGATTTTGCAGAAACATTTTTGGATGTTGTTCCTTTCGAGGCATGAAAGGAAATCTTGTTGCTAGAGATGAAAGAGTACGGGGAATGATTGTATCATTCAGACTTTGAACTGGGGCATGAGTATAAGAAATGGCTCCTTGATCTTGTAGGTTCACAAAAAGGTGACTCCATTTTATGAATTCTCTAGGATTTTATCAAATAATAGTGACTCTCATGGGCCTTATTTTAAAGGAGAAACAAGTGGAGACCTATAATGTTTTTTCTTATTTGGAGGAAATTAAGCCTATGTTGAGGAAACAATTATTGTACCTAGATAATGTGGACGAAAGTTTGGCTAATGTGGAAAGCCTTTTTGTTAGTGATTATGCCTCTAGTACCCTTACACATCATCCCAATGATAGTGCTCAAACTCATGCTTTCTTCATATCATAACTAGCAATGAAAATTTTAGGTATTTTTGTCCTCAATTTTCACATATGTCCTACAACTTGATTTCTTTAGGGAAGTTTGCATCTTATCTCTGTTCTAGTACGTGGAGGGATGGTATCTTTTGTTTTCTTGTATGTTCCATCACTTTTGGATTCTTTGAGGGGCACCATGAATTTTTCTATGGGACGTCTTTGGAGGAATTTTAGTCCTTGTATCTGCTCATTTCTCTTTGTAGATGAAGAAATTCCTTTTTTTCTATCTTTGGAAACATAATTCTACTCACTGTCATTGATGAAATCGATACAATGCCATTTGGCGTGAATTTTGGTTTAGTTGCAATGAATGCACATTGTTTGTTTCATTTGTAGAATTATTGTCGTGATGGGGGAGGTTGTTTTCTTCAATCTTCTAAGCTGGTAGAAGGGCTTAGGATTTTCTAAGATGGTCATCTTACCTGCTGAGACTATGCAACTCATGGTATATTATGAAAGTTGTGGTGCATTTTCTCGTAATTTTCTACTATGGAGGTCCAATGCATCTTTTGAGGTTTCGGTGTGTCCACTATGCTCTTTACTTGGCTATATGTTATGTGACAAAGTTGAATTGTCATCTCCCTGTTTTGATTTTGTATAAATTAACTAATTAATTGTTGTAATTGTTATTCATGGTCTTAGGTAATTTTGTTCAACTAGCTAGTATGATCATGAGCAATTTTATTCTAGTTGATTGGATTAGTGGATATCTATGTGAAGTTTGATGTAACCTTCTTTCAATTATGAATATAACTTACAATAATTAAAAAAAAAAAAACAATAAAATGTAAAATAAAATCAGTAAATCAAATCGAGTTACTCTATAATGCTTAATATTGGTCAAACTACGTTATAGATTAAGCTTAGCATTTTTATTTGTTTTGAGAACGTTATAGATTAAGCTTAGCATTTTTATTTGTTTTCAGAAGCTATAGAATGAGGTTAGCTTTCTCTATTTGGTTTGAAAAGCTACATATTGAGCTTAATTTTTTTTTATTTCTTATGACATGGATGGTATGGTTCCAATCCAACTCGAAAATTTGATAATTGATTGGAATATTACAGTAAATTTGTTGAGTACTGTGTCCCTAGGCCTTCATCCCGACCAAATCTATCAGTGAAGTGACAAAATCATAGCATGTCTTGACTCCTTAATTACTTCTGTTCAATTGTACCCGCAACAAATTATGACGGGTATGAATCACGACCTTGGAAAATCTAACGCCAGACATGGGAAAAGTATAACGGGTATGTCTAAAAGTATAGGAAAATTGTATCTGGTCACATTTATGTGCAAGAGAGCGTCTAATTTTGGTTCAGAAAATGGAAAGTTTGTCGGAAAAGTAGAAACAAGGGAGGACAGAAGCACGTCCGACATGCACCTTGAAAATTCTGCCGTATGTAGTACCACTGTTTTTGGTGCATCTACTTCTGGTGGATCTATTTCACTCAGAAATGGAATATCTTAATTTGATAAGAGTTGTTTCAATTTGATGGTAGATTTCAAAAATATTTTGGAGTGAGATATATAAAAATAATGTAATTATTTAATCATGCTCTTGTCATATTCTAGAATCTACACTCAATTAAAGCCGTAGCCTAAAAAAATAACAAAATGGCTTAGAATTTGGCAGAGATTTTGAAAAAATCTGGTAAAGATTTTTATCAGAATCTTGTTTTCAGTTGTTAAACTTCAGTATTTTGGGTGTCCTAAGAGTTTTTGATAGTGTTGAATCCATTTCCACTATCAAAAATAGATTCCAAACACTGCAAGACTATTCTGTACCCTGGATAGACAACTTCTCAATTAAATTCAGCATTCTAAAAAGTACATAACTTATATTTATTAATGGCAGAAAATAACTGACATGCCATTGTGCATTAATTATCTGAGCTGTATACATATATATGATTAATGTTAGATTTAAGCAAGTACATTATGAACCTATACAATTTCTAGTTTTAGCATTAATTACTTAATAATAAACTAGTTAGATTTAAGATTTTTGTAATTCATAAAATAAATAAATATTTTTTAATCTTATTCTTAATTATTTGTTACCTTTTTCCATCATATGGAACGGCTCAAAATAGCAGAGGAAAAAACAATTTGTGTAGAAGCCCGTTGTACCTGGGAGCAAAATTGCGTCCGCCTTTAATGATTTGAGGAACATGTGAGATGACCACTACGAGTGTACTGCCAGCGTGATGTTGATTATTTTGTCAATTTCTTGTTCTCCAGCTAAAAGGTAGAATTAGCATAAAAGTTATGTGAGTACGAAGGCAAAATAAACCATTATTGAAATTATGTTGTTGTAAACCTTATTGTTTGTTATTTTTTATATTTTTAAGTTTTTTTTATTTAATTTCTATTATATTTAAGGAATTTGGTTTTAATTGTATTTATATTATTAACAATTTTAAGGTGTCATAATGTCTTTTGGATTTATCACATTATTAAGATTTGGTCTTAATAATGTGATTAATCCAAAAGACATTTATCAAATATATAGATTACAAAAGTCTTAGATTTAACAATTTTAGAAAGAATATGGAATTTTACAAATGGTTATATTATTCTATTTTACTAACCAATATAAATTCAATGTCATTTTTAGAAAATATAAACTCAAAACAATAATAATTTTAGGATTTATATTAGTTATAAAATTAAATATAAATATAAATTTTCTGTGGATTCATATATCATATTTTTCATAAAATTTATTATTTTTCTTAAATTTATTATATCACATATTATTATATTAATAATAAAAAATAAAATTCAATAAAAATAAAAAATACTCAACAAAAATAAATTTAAATAGCACACTAAAATAATAACCCTTATTTAAACCATGAAAAAATAATTTGTATATCCCAATATCAAATAAAACTCTCTTATGAAACAAATGCAATAAATTTGTATATTTGAGTGATAATAATTTTATAAAATTGATATATTAATTTAGTTAAATTTAGTCAATTTTAATAATATCCTCATTATTTTTTTATTTCACTCACTCTTTTGTTATAGTAATTATATCTTTATATATATATATATATATATTATTCTTATATTATTATATTTTGATAATAATTTATATTTGGTTTTTATTATTTTTTAAAATACATTTTTTATATTTTATTTTATTTATTATGTAGTATTATTATTTCATTTTTATAATTATTTTAAGAATTTTAATTTTATTATTGTTTTTTTTTTCTAAAACGAAATTTTTTGAAATTGCATTTAATTTTAAAAAGGAAAGGAATTACATTCTAAAAATGCTGAAAGCATTTAGTAACATAAGTCTAGACTCTAGACATATGTGCAAAAGCGGGAAATTTAAAGAAAAATAACATAAAACATTCAAAGTTGAGTGTGATAATAATCATTGAACTTTTATTTCTTGCTTTTCGTTTTTTTTCTCGTGTCATTGGAAATTCACTTCCTATTGTCTTTGGTGGGAATTCCTTAAATTTGAGCTCGCAGAAACATAAATTCTATTTGTTCCACTAGCCTTGTTGTCTTTGTATGGTTCATTTGGTGTGGATCTCTTGTGATTTATTGTCATTCTCTGTATGGGTTGTGTTTCCATTATGGACATAGGCATATCCCTCTACTTAGATTGAAGGGTTCGTTGTGGTTTCAACTTCCTCTTCTTATGAGAGGTAGGGATCAAAGAGTTTCCATCCTTTTGATTTCTGGGCCAAACCATTTTTTCTTTTTTGGGGTATTTTTTTATTAGAGGAATCTATTCTGTCAGTGTCAGGTTGTAGTAAAATGTTCATCATCTGAATGTCATATTCTGGTAATCTAATACTTAGGTCCACCAAACATTTTTATGTTCCAAGTGAATGTGATCACGTAGAACATTTTTGAGGCCTATCTCTACACAAATTATAGTGAAGGTAAATAGATCTGAAAAATACATGTTAGTTTTGCTGTGTTGAATTCATCTTTAGAATTATGAACAATTTGTCGATCTCTTGCTTCATGTGCATAGGTTTCTTGAGGTGTTTGTGAGTGTTAAATAGGTAAATGAGCTTAATTTTATGTTGAATTCATGAACATTTTAACTTAAAAACAAAGTAATGAACAACAACAATAAAATGTACAAAAAACCATCAAAATGATCCATTAGCACAGTGTTTTGATGAAGGAGTTCACCCCTCCATCTCCTTGGTCCAACTTTCATGGCTTTGGGCTTTGTATTAGATAAAATGTGAAAAATGGGTTGTTTGCATTCATCTATTGCTCTTGAAACCTACTTAAATGTGTTCAAAATATCCAAATCATCTAGAATAAACTCTTCTTGCTCCCAATTTGCTCAAATTTTGCAAACGTTATGACCAAAACAATTTGGCTTAAGATATCTCCACTAAATCTAGAGATAACTCCAGTTAAGGCCGCTAAATTTGGGGCAAGGACAGAATTTGTCAGACGACCATCCTTACCTCTGAATTAAACTCCAGTTTAATTAAGTGCTAAGCGAGATTAATTTTGATAAGTGTGAGTTAACTGCACTATAAGCACAGTTTAACATAATTTTGCATTAGCATAAAGGTTAGGGCTATTTAGTATGGATTATGAGTATTAAACCCAGATTAAATATTTAAATATGTGCTTATCATAAACTCTGTCACCTTTAGTTGTAGTAGAAGGTCATATGGGTAGGGGAATGGCCTGCTCCATACCCTCGCTGGTCAAACCTTACGATAACAAATATATGTCAAAGGCATTATATTATAATAGCTATGTTGGTGGCTTGGTGGTTAAATGAGCAGTTGGCGTGGGGGAGGTCACAAGGTCAACCCGACCTGCACCCATCCCTTGGTAAATTTTTTCTCCAATATAAAACGTGCCCAACCTTTGAGTTCAGACTTTGTTATAAAATGTGGACTTTGGTATGTATCAAAATGTGCCCAACCTTTGAAAAATTATAAATTCTAGCTTTGGCATTGATAATTAACAAACCTTTGATATGAATTATGAATTCAGAATTTGACCATATAAATTGCAATTCAGACTTTGGACATGGTCCACTAGAGGAGGCATGTAGTGGCCCCTGGCTGCACCATGTGTCTACCTATTGTTGGACTATCCAACCATTAAAAAATATTCAAATTCAACCTTAGGATAGATAAAAAATAAAAATTCACCATCTAAAATTGACTGACGAATCCTGTAGTGACACTTGTCACAGTGTCATTGGGTGAAAATGATAGAATATTCCTGGAATATCCTTTTTTGGGTAACTGGGCTGCCATGTCACCATCCTGTATTGTTCTACAATTTTTTTAGTTTTTTAGGAAAATCAACAACATGCTCTATCTTCCTCATCCGGACTTCATTTTCAACGAAACAAATTGCACTGGATTCTTGGAAAAAAGCTATTCGTTATCGTTCAGTTTCCAATTGATTTTAAGCACTTTAATTTTTTGGATTTTACATTCAGCACCTGATTATTCCTCCCCACTAGAATCCTTTTGGACCCCAAAATCTCTTTGATTACTAATCATGTGGATGAGTGTAATATACCTAGGGGGGTAATATAGGGTACATGGGGAGGTACCCAAGGGAATAATATGATGTAATAATCTAATAATGATAAATAAATAGGCCATAGTTAATAAATAAAGTGGTTAACCCACACTATGCAAGGGACCACATGTAGCTAGGGAATAAAGTGATATGCCCATTGTATTGGATGTATGGTATTGAGAGACCCATGGTGTTTCATGTATGAAACCTATTATAGAGGCTAGAGACTCTCCATTGAGAGATGTCAACAATTATTGTATTGGCAAGCATATGGCTTGATGAGTGATGTCCGTCCTTACCTAGGGGGTGTGATATAGGGTACAAAGGGAGGTACCCAAGGGAATAATATGATATAATATTGTAAGAATGATAAACAAACGGGCTATAGTTAATAAATAAAGTGGTTAACCCACATTATGCAAGGGACCACATGTAGCTATTGAATAAAGTGATAATCTCATTGTATTGGATGTATGGTATTGAGAGGCCCATGGAAACTACCCACGGTATTGCATGTATGAAACCTATATAGAAGCTAGAGACTCTCCATTGAGAGATGTCAAGGATTATTGTATTGGAAAGAATATGGTTTGTGGAGTGATATCCTTCCTTAAGGAGTGAATGTATGGTGTTTCCCTACCTCAAGGGTTTTGATATTAATGAAGATATGAAGTTTTATATTCTATGGTGTTATTTCTTGGGCATATTTTTCATTGATATATATTTTCTTGTCGGATCTACTACAATGAGGGTACAGTTCCCTCACCCTTCTAGTCTGGATTCACTAAAATTTTCCATTTTCTTCATTTGGAGCTTTTCACAAAAACTAAGCTTTTTCCTTGAATCTTGAAACCGTCACGCTACAATTTCCCTGAATTTGTAGAGCAGCAAGTTGTTCTTGTAGAAACAAAATTATTCCCACCTCGGTCATCAATCAAAGAAAACTTAAAAACTTTCTCACCTTGCACACTGTCATCATAGTGATTCTTAGCTGCTCTTGCTTTGTACTTGCATCTACTTTTGAAAATGTATATTATCCATTTCCATGTACCCATTGGAAACAAAAAATATAACTTTTGGAACTTATGCCTTCTTTTTCAGATTTTTTTGGCACTTTCTCTTTGACCTTTGCACTCTCTTGCACTGACATCTTGTTTCCAACACTACTCAGCAGTGATGTTGACCATTACAAAACTGTCACATCTTGGTTACCTCCTTTCAAAGGTAAGATGTTAGAGTCCTAAAACATATCATTACAAGCATAAGCAACTTCAATGAAATCAAGTTGTTCAGTTGATGCATCTTTTTAAATGCCTCATTCAAAAAATTTCTATGCTTTATCATTAACAAACTCAAACATCGACTTGCATTCAGTTTTCTCTTCATTTATCCTACATGTATAAGAGACACACTTGTCTTCTTCTTATGCACTCTAACTATGTACTCAATTCCATCTTTAAACAAGTGATACATATTCTCATGGTGATCAAATAATGCTTTCCTATCATAAAGATAAGGAATTCCAAAAAATAATACCTAAAATATCAAGAGGTTCCATATCTACTTCAACTTCATCAAGAAAGTTTGAATTGATGGCGAACCTTAGTATGCACTTCCTTGTCACTTGCAAATTTTGATTCTTGCATATCCACCCTAAAGGATAAGGCATGAGATGTATAACAGTTTCAAGGTTTTGCTTCTTAAGTAAGACTTTGGAAATCAAGTTAGCTTGAGACCCACTATAAAAAAGTGTGTTTATCTTGGTATGTTTAGAAATGACTTTAATATGGAAAAGTTCAATTCTTGTATCATAATCTTGAGTGACATTGGAACAACTTGAAGAACTAGTGTTCGCTATGTTCTTACCTTTCGAACCCATGGTTGAAATCTTTGTTTCATATCTTGAATATGAACCTAATTCATATTCAATTACTGGAACAATTTCCCCCTTCTCTTTGGCTTTCATTTTATTTCTCTTCAACACTGGATGAAGCTGCCAATAATGGTATTCGTCATTTCCATTCTTCGAATAATTTTTACATGTGAGTTTCTCTTTCTCTATTTTGACAAAGCTATTTCTCTTTCCTCTTCCATAAAACTTTCCCTTTCCTTTACCTTCACTATCACTTTTCTCATCCATATTTTGTTTCCCTTTTGCTTCTAAATGTGTGGCTGAACGCAAACGTCATCTAAGTTTGTGGGATTGAACATGAGAATAGTATGCCTAAGGTAACTGTGCAAACCCCCAATATACTTTAACACAGTTTCTTGAGAATATAAATTAATACCTAAGATAAGAGCTCTTCTCCTAAATTCATGAGTATAATCTTACACACTTTTCCCTTTCAATTGTCTAAAATTTTGGTAGCCCATAATAGCCTTTTTCATGTAAGATAAAGGAAATAATTTCTTTTTAATGAAAGCAATAAAGCTTGAACAAGGCATTGAAATCTTACCATAGTTTTTAATTTCTTCTTGAGTCCTTTCTTCCCACCATACAAGTGTTGATCCTTCCATTCTCGAGGAAGCCAATTGAATCTTTATGTCATATGCTTGAAGGTTTTAAATTCTTCAATAAACCTCCAATTTGAGAACCCAATTGTCCAAATTCTCTGCATTTACATCACCATTATACATTGGAAACTCAAATTTGGCATAAATTTTGAGTAAGGGAGTTTTCTCCTTTTGTGGTCTTTCAGTGAGTATGGGTAGTTTTGGCTATGGAAGTGGAAGATGATGTTGATGGTCATGATGATGATGATGATGAAGATGGTGGAGATGGAGGAGCCTTTCCTCCACTACCATTTGAATCCTTCTCTTAATCCTTCTTGCCTTGTGAGGTTCCCTCTCCATGTGGAGACTTAGAACTCTCTCCAACCATCCTGGTGTCCCTCTCTTCAAAGAGGATCCTAACTCTTTTATTTAGTTCATAGAAAGCCTTATTGTATGCTTCCTCTTCTGAAAGACCTTTAGTCTCTCCAAAACCTGACATGATAGCTATGGATTCAAGCTCAACTTCTGATGCAACTTTTACCTATTCAATCTCATCTTCTTATGCAACTTGTACCTCTTGAATCTCAGCTAGAGATAAAACTTGAGGTCCTTCAAGTGCAACTATGAGTGGAACTTTGGGTGGAGATGGTGCCCTTGTGGCTCTCCTTCTTCTAGTCCCAATCTCGGGACTTTCAACTAATATTTTTCCTTCTCCTCTCTCCAACTTCAACCTTGTAATCATCACAAATTTCTAGCCATTAAAACACTACATCAACAAAACTCAAGCAAATCAAGAAAATAACCTTTGAAACCTTTCAACCAGGCTCTGATACCACCTTGATCTAAATAAGAGTGTTAATTTTGCTATGCTAATTTCATCCTGAGAATTATAAATGACTTGATGATCTCTTGCTTCATGTGCATAGGTTTCTTGAGGTGTTTGTGAGTGTTAAATAGGTAAATGAGCAGGATTTTATGTTGAATTCATGATCATTTAACTTTAAAAAATAGTATTGAGAAACAAAAATAAAATATACATCAAACCATAAAAATTATCCATTAACACAGTGTTTTTATGAAGGATTTCACCCCTCCTAGGCTACATCTCCTTGGACTAGCTTCCATGGCTTAGGGCTATGTATTAGCTCAAATGTGCAAAAAGTGTTATTTACATTCATCTCCTACTCCTAAAACCTACTTTAATGTGTTCATACTATCCAAATCATCTAGAATAGATTCTTCTTGCTCCCAATTTGGTCGAATGTTGTAATATTTATGGCCAAAATAGTTTGGCCTAGGAATTCTCCACTAAATATGGAGATGACTCCAATTAAGGCCGCTAAATTTGGGGCTGGCACCGAATTTGGCAGACCACCATATTTTCCATCGAATTAAACTCCATTTTCATTAAGTTCTAAGCGGGATTAATTTGGATAAGTGTGATTTAACTGCGCTATAAGCCCAAATTAACATAATTTTGCATTAACATAAAGGTTAGTGCTAATTTGTATGGATTATAGGCATTAAACCCACATTACAAACTGAAATCCGCGATTAACATAAACTATGCCACGTTTGGTGGTAGTGGAAGGTCATGTTGGGAGGGGGTTGTCCCCCTCCATACCCTAGCCAGTCAAACCTTACAATAAAAAATATATGTCGAAGGCATTGTATTTTGTGAACTATATTGGTGGCTTGGTGGTAAGCCGGGCGGTTCGCACGGGGGAGGTCACAAGGTCAACCCCGACATCCACCCATCCCTTGGTAAAGTTTTTCTACAACATAAAACATGCCCATCCTTTGAGTTCGGACTTTGATATGAAATGTGGACCTTGGTATGTATTAAAATGCACTCAACCTTTGAAAAATTATAAATTCAGACTTTGGCATCGATAATTAACCAACCTTTCATATGAAATATGAATTCAACACTTAATCATATAAAATGCAATTTGGACTTGGGACTTGGTCCACTAGAGGGGGCACATGTCAGCCCCTGGCTACACCACGTGTTTTCCCCTCGTTGGATTATCCAACCATTAAAAAAAAAATTCAAATTCAACCTTAGGATAGATAATAAAAATTCACCATCTAAACTTGACTGACGAATCCTGCAATGACACTTGTCACAATATCATTGGGTGAAAATGATAGAATATTCCCAGAATATCCCTTTTTGCTATCTGGGCTACCATGTTACTATTCTATCATGTTCTGCAATTTTTTTATATATGTATTAAAATGAACAACAGGCTCTATCTTCCTCATCCATACTTTGTTTTCAACGAAATGAATTGCATCGGATTCCTAGCGATGAGCTCTTCGTTATCGTTTAGTTTCAAATCGATTTTGAGTAGTTTCATTTTTGAGCTTTTACACTAAGCACATGATCATAAATAGAACCTTTTAACTCTTTTTGAGGCACATCTTTGTTAAATTTCTCATGGTGTTTTCGATTTCCTCTATAACCTTATGGTGCCAGAAAGGGAGGGGAAGATTTGGTATCCTGTCCCATCCCAAAATTATTGAAATCAACATTGTTTTGGCATCAAAATATGGAAGCCAAGGGGTGATAAAGAGCATACGTATTTCCCAAAATGAGGGCCCATCATTCAATACTTTCTCCTAATCTTCGTGAGTATCGAATAAACATGAAAAAAAACCTTGGAGCATATGTAGAGATCACAATTTGAGCTGTGAAAAGGTATGGGAGCTGTGAAACAATGATAAAGGAAAAAAGTGGTAGAACTATTAGTTTGGCGGTGAATTTTTCAACTAAGGAAAATTTAAATCTAGATAAAAATGGTGAAACCATGCTAAAACATGTTAAAAAAGGAAAAGTTGCTAAAATATGCAAATAAACTTAGTTCAATCTGCAGAAAATGATCGTTGAATGTTGAGAACTTGGTAAGCATATTGAGAGGACTGAAATGAACAAGAAAAAGAAAAAAAAAGGTTTCATGCAACAATACAAGAAAAGAAAAGAAGTAAAAATATCAAGCCAAAATTCTATATAACCAATCTTGAGCAAGCAGGTTGACGTGAGAGAAATTTTATAGAAAATTTAGTTTTGTGATTGAGTCGATTCTATTTCTTAGTGATCAGAGACTACTTAAGGTGTTGGTAATTGAGGAATTTCATTTTTTTTTGAAGTAGAGAAGGAATTCATTGTTTCTAGTATGAAAATGTATAAAAGGTGAAGCAGTGAGTGTTAAAGTAAGTTTTAGCTTGCATATCATGGGTTGGTGGTCCTTCAAGAGGGAATTGGAAAATACTTTGGGTTCTAGCTCAATTTATTTTTAGCTGATAAATTATGGATTTGTAGCTTCTTGTTGGTTGTAGCGATAAAATTGTAACAACAAGTTATATCTTGTCCTATGCATAAGTTGAAGAAGAAATTTTAAAGAAGTTAATTATTCTTTGTGTATTCCATTGATTTATGAAATTATTACTCATCATACTTGTTGTTGAAAGTACTCTTTGATGTCTTATTGTTATTACACAAAGTGAAAAGAAAGTTTTAATTTGGTAAAATTCCTACACTACTGATCCTCTACTGCTCTAAGTGGTGTCCTGGCTTCCAAAAATTAGTATCAGTTCCAAGTTACTTCAAATCAGTCTAACAGCTGGAAGAAAGATGAAGGATTGTGGTGAACCAGGAAGGAGGATTTACCAACATGGCACTGATGTTCAATGGAACAAACTATGGGTTATATAAAGTGTGGATTAAGACCTACATTCAATAACTTGGATTTCATGTGTGGGATGTTGTAGAAGAAACATATCAAAGAACTCCAATAGTGGTTACCAAACATCAAATGTTGGAGTTTACATGAAACACTAAAGAAACGAATGCCCTAATTATTGGTCTACCTTAATCAGATGTAGTCAAGGTGATGGACTACAAATCTACCAAATCAGTATAGGACAAGATGAGAAAAAAATATGAAGGAGACAACAAGGTAAAGCAATGTAAACTCCAATGATATAAGATGAAATTTAAATTATTAAGCATGCATGATGATGAAGATATTGCAAAGTATTTTATGAGAGTTGATGAATTTGTGATCACCATAAGAGAGCTTGAAGAGAAGCTAGAAGAAACTATGATAGGTCAGAAAGTGTTGATATCTCTTCTTGAGAGATTTAATCCTATTGTGTGAGGCATTAAAGAAATGACTAACCTCAGCACTCTCACTCTAGATCAACTATTTAGTATAATCACTTCCTATGAGATGAGAATTTTGAAAGGCAAGTCTACATCTAAAAAATTAGCTTTAAAAGAAGAAAATAAGTGAAAGGATGAGAATGATGGCCCATGTTGTGAATCAGAAGAATAAGAATCCAAATTTTTGATGAAGGTCGAGTTAGGATTAGGAAATTATAAAGGTAAGTTACCATTTAGATGTTTTAATGGTGGAAAATTTGGTCATGATGCATCAAATTGTCCTTATAATAAGAAGGATTATGATCCTAAATAAAAATTCAAGAAGATTCAAAAGCACGAAAAGAGGACTAGGAATAAAGGTTTTTATGTTAAAAAAGAGAGCTCCTCAGAAAGTCAACCCAGCCAATCCTCATATGAGGAGAGAGATGATGAGATCTCTATAGAATTTATGTTATTGTCCATATAAAATACACAAGTCAATGCTATTAATTCTGATTATGAAGGAGAGGTTGACCTTGAAGGAGAATTGGTAAGTGCTCTTGAAGAAATAGAAAGAGTGAGAATGAAAAAAAACCTAGAAGTAATATTTGATAAAAGAAAAGGTTGAGTTTTTTCAACCATTTCTCTTGTAAATAGAAGAAGGCAAGAAGATACAAGATTCCTTGAACTGACAGTTGAATGAAAAGGCTTAAAGATGTGATAAGTTGGAAGGAGAAATTGTATTTCTCAAAAATGATTTGGAGAGGGCCAAAACGTAGATTATTTTCAATCAGAAATTTTGAAAACGGACTGAACATTTAAATGGGATATTGGAAGCAGAGAAAGACTTTGTAATATTCAAAATAGGAAAAGAAGCAATATTGAATATAAAAATGGAAATTAGGAGTTAGTATCAATACACCAAGATATGATACAAATATAGAGTTATCTTCTTAATAATATCAGCAGTGTTGAGCACAAAATATTGACATTAAAGTCACTCAAGCAATATAACACAAGCCTGCAATAATCAAATAGGCCAATACATGAAGATGTGCTGGTATACAAAATGATAGAGGATCAATACAACACAATCCTAGTGGGAATAGTTTCAGTTGGAAACATAAAATGATATATAAAAACTGTTATATGGCCCAAGATATGTCCGAAATAGAGATCTATGCTCCCAAGCACATTTCCAAGACAACTGAGAAATGGTTTATGGAAATACACAAAAATGCAAAATGGTGAACTATAGCCCTAGGGCTGAAGAATCACTGCAACTGAATAAATAGTGGGAGGTGGCTGAAATGATATAGAAGAATATGGAAACTCCTCCAATAGAATTTACAAATGAAAGGTTGCTCCCTTCACTGGAAATCTAACTCCCCAAATGAGGCACTGAACCCTCCTCTGTAACTACTCACTAGAATAACATAGTTTATGAGTGAAACTGCACTGTAGGAGATGGGAATAGCTTGGCTTGGTTCCAAATGATGAAATGATGCTCAATGACCTCCATTGCTAGCCTCCCAGTGGAAATAATTATCTCTCCACTAAAAACAAGCTCAAAAAATAGTCCTGTCAATCCTCCACTGCCTCTACCTGGCAAAATAACATAGTTCCTCAAAACGACTACGCTTTGTTTGTTGGATGAAGCTTGGCCTGATGTTGGAATGTGGAAATGCAGGTCAAAAATCCTATCCTGAGTGGGCACTTGAATTTCCTTGAGGATGAGGGTGGATTCCTGCTCGGGAACACCCTTGTGCGAAGCAGCACATCAGACTCTGCTAAACAGCTAAAGCGTGCAAGAATTCATAAAATACCAAAACATAAACAATAATCATAATACCTTCCATGGCTTCCTTCCCTTCCTTATATGCATTGTAAGCATTCTAACCTTGGGCCCCACTCATTAAAGCCAGTACTCTCATGCAGACTTCCTCCCATTAACACTACATTATCCCTCATTAATTGTTCACTCCCTCCATACCAGCGCTATTGATTTGGTCAAAGTTGACCCTATCCACATGATTCAACCTCTATTCACACATGAGGGTGCTTTATCCAGCTACTAATATGATCCCCATTCACATTAGGAATTATTTTATTCCTACTAAGGATATTTACGGGTCTCCCTACCCTTTTATTCATCTATCTAAGTGGCAAAAGAAAATTTTAATATTCCAACTAGATGGAAGCTAATTTGGAATATTACAGTCCTCCCCCCCCCCCCCCCCCAAATGTTGCTTGTCCTAAAGCAACAGTAAAGGTGAGTGTTGCAAAACTTCTCCTCCTTCCCTTGTGTCACCTACACATGATAAGTTCCTCTCATGAACCAGGTGTCCTCCAATCAATTTATCGCTGAGATGCTCCTCCCAAGTGCTCAAGTTAGCCAAATGGTTCACATCATAAGGAAACAAGACATCTACTTTAGCAACCATACACTGTCCAATGTCCTCCCTGAAACATGAGGCATAAGTAGTGTGGGGGATCTCATTCCCAAGGGACAACTCTAGTTCATGTGCCATCCCTCCAATCAACCCAACAACAACGATAAAAACATCATCAACGTATGGGATCATAATCAAGGACACACTTGCTACCATATGAAATACCGGAGGATGATAATAGTCCCTCAAGTAGAACCAGCGTAGTTCTAATCCTAACTGCCTTAGGACATGGTATGGTGAGTGGCTTCCCAACCACTTTCTGGCTGCCACTATCCTTTCATATGCCTGGAGAAAGTGACTGATGTGTGGCATCAACTGAGCACACCCTGAGTAAGATACCATCTCCCCAATACCTCCTAAGGAGTGGCCATTCCCATCACTGATTGTGGCCCCAAGTAGACAATGTAGTCTAAAGAAAAGAGTGCCCCTTTTTGGAGAAAAGGACTATAGATGAATGATAAAGGAATACAAGTACTTGTTTAGTTTAACATGATGCACAAAAACACAATACTTACCATGTACCTTGAGCATGCTGGTGAAGTGGTTCATATATGAGCCTTCCCCTATCTCCATCAGAAAGGGAGGTGGCTGTGAAAACCCTGCAAGGTGGTTGTCTTCCTCTTAAATATCCAAAAAAACCATACACCTCCTAATATGCTTGTGCATCTCCTCTTTCAGACCTTCCAAAGAGAATCCCTCCATGATAGTTTGATATGCCCCTGTGAAATTTGTGTGACTAGAGAAGAAAGGTTCATATGCTGCATGTAGAAGCTTATATTTGAGCTTAGAGGTTTTGGTTAAGAAGATCTTATTATGATAATAGATGACCCCATATATCACTACATATCTCTCATCTGTCATCCGGCCATCAAGTAATCTGCATGTGAAGAGATCCTTGGAATATTCCACCAACAACTGGGATTTCCAATAAGGATCTATACCCAATAATGACAATGATGCTGGTCTGCGTGGTCAAGCACTGGTCATGTTTTTTCCCTCCTCTTTGACATGTCCCATGCCAAATTCATATGCTGCGATGATGCTATCATGTCCCTGTTTCCTCTCCTGTAGTTTCTCCTGCTCAAGTAGGGGTTAAGGTTTATAGAGGTTAGTCTTCCATAGGAAGTTATCACCCATCCAAAACTTCCTGATTTTGGCCAGTGTATGCATGAGTTCCCACAACCCTCTACCATATATGGAAGATTCCTCCCTATGGGGAAGTATCTTCAGGTCCTCCACAGCCATGGAGTAGCCCTCTTGCACCATGATGGTGCCATCCTCAATCCCTAAAACATCTCTTCTTAGTGTAAGTTGTTGAGTGAGAGTTGGTAATACCGATACTGGGAGAATGTCTCCCCTCTCCTTGAGCCTACTAGAGACTCGTTGTGCTATGCTAATTCCTCCCAAGGTTCTCACCTCATTTGGATATATGAGTGGTGCAAAATTTTGTGATAACTCTCTAATAAACTCCTAGTCCGGGGCCCTTCCTGATGGAATTCCTCCAAATAGTACTGTATCATGGGCTAAGGTCAACTGCATAACTGAATGGACAAGTTTATCCTTGACTCCACTATGCAAATCAGGTTCTATCTTATGTGAAGAAACTGTCTGAGAGGGATAAGTGTGCATGCCCCTGGTCATTTGATGCTCACCACTCTACTTATCTATCTACTCCATCTACAAAGTCTCCCAATCTATGGTGACCTTCCCCAATGTAAACAACCACTACACACCAATATCGCATTGGTGTCAGGAATATCAACCACAAAGAAGTGATCAGTCAAGGTGTATGTTCCCATGGTGACAGATAATGCCGGAACATACCTTGTGCACTGCATGGCTCTACCTCCTGGGACCAAGATTGAAAATCCCTCAAAATCATTAGTGGGTATTTCTCTCCCTGCACTAACTGAGCATCAATGAAGTTGTGGGTAACCCCATTTTCAATCAAAATTGATACCATCTGATCCTGAATGGAACCTCAAACTCTCAAATTAAAATACTTAGGTACTCCCTGCAAAGATGCATGAGCCCCTTCCATTGGAGCAAAGGCCCCGTTCCCACCTCCTAGTGGTGGTGGATCCTCTCCTGCTATCCCAGCGTTGTGGCCTCCTTCTAGTTCCTCTTCTTCCTCCTCTTCAATATCAGAGAAAAACTCTATATAGTGTGCCTTCCTTTACTACACGTCGATGTCCTGGTGCCCATGGTTCTTGGCATGTGAAGCAAATATTCCTTCTCCTCAAGTCCCTTCGGACATCACAGATTTGGTTCTCCTTTGAAGTATGACCTTTCACAGATTTCCCCTTCTGCTGGAAGGGTGGCCTTGGTTGAAATGAAGTTTTTGCCTTTGGCAAGGAATTTTTCAAATATCTTTCCCTTTCAATAACATCTTGAAGGGTGGTTGGTTTAGTAGATTTAACCAACCCATGTAGAGGCTTTGCTAGCCCATCAATAAAAATATAGACCCTCCTAGCTGAACAAATCAGGAACCATAACAAAAAGTTTTAATAAATCAGAAATATATGTCTCCAGATTACCTAAGTGCTTAAGCTAGGATAGCTCAATAAAATGTGCCTCCAGGTCTCTTCGATTAGACCTCTCTACTAACCTCCAAGTGAAATCTGAATATGAAGTCACGTTGGCATGCCCCAATGTAGAAAGTCCATGAAACCAATAATCATGCGCCTCACCTTCAAGGTGTAGATCTGCTATTTTGATGGCCTCCATCTCTAGTACTTGATTCAACTGGAAGTAGAAATCTATCTTCTCTACCCAAGACTTGGCTGTGAATTTGGATGATCCATAAAAAGTGGGCGAGAAGAATATACCCATAGTCTGGTGTAGATCATTGTTCTGTGTGAATCCTCCACTTTTATGGTTATACCGGGGTCTCCTGTTGCCCTTGATCTGACAAAACTCTTAAAATGTTAGATTATATTTGAATCTCTAAGATTGATACTCATACTCTATGAAATAATCTTCGAGAGTTTCTTGCTCTTGGGATACTCCATTTCCCACTACTAAGAATGTAGGCATAGTGGAGCACTTAGAAACTTGTTGCCTCATTGGTTGATCATACCATTGATGTCAAATTTTGGAGCACTCTCCATGTACAAACCCTTTAGGGTATTCCTTGTGTCTATCCATCTGCATCTCCTTGATTTCCTGGGAAATATCTTGCATGGTTTGAAGAAGAAGCTTGGGAAACTCCTTCTCATCATATTCTCCTGATATGGGAGTTTTTCCTTTGTCTTCTTTATTGTCTATATAATCATATCTATGGTTACTATTGAGATACCTACTCTCCCTTTATGTGAGAGGTTATCCTTCTTCTGATGACATAATAACTGAAATACATAGGCTGAGCCAAGATTATGCTTTGATACCAGTGTAATATTCCAAATAGGAAAAGCAGCAATATTGAACATAAAAATGGAAATTAGATGTGAATATCAATACACCAAGATATGAGACAAATATAGAGTCATATTATTAAGCATATCAGCAGTACTGAGCACAAAATATTGAGGATCAACTCACTCAAGCAAGGTAACACAAGCCTCCAATAATTAAATAGGCTAATACATGAAGAGTTTTTGCAATACAAAATGCCGAAGGATCAATACAGCGCAGTCCCAATGGGCATAACTGTACCTGGAAACATAAAATGGTATAGAGCAACTAGTATATGGCCTAAGAGATGCTGCAAATATAGATCAATGCTCCCAAGCACATTTCCAAGACAACCTAGAAAGGGTTTTCGGAAATACACAAAATTACAAAATGGTGAACTACAACCCTAGGGATGAAGAATGACTACAACTAAATAACTATTGGGAGGTGGATTACCTAATATATAAGCATATGGAAACTCCTCCAATAGACTTTCCAAATGAAATGATGCTCCCTTCACTAGAAATATAGCTCCCCAAATGAGGCACTGAACCCTCCTCTATCACTGCTCAATAGAATAACGCAGTCTATGAGTGAAACCATGCTGTAGGAGATGGTAATAGCTTGGCCTGGTACCAAATGATAAAATTATGCTCAAGGACCTCCCTTGCTAGCCTCCCGGTGGAAATAATGCTCCCTCCACTGAAAACAAGCTCAGAAAATGGCCCTGCCAATCCTCCACTGCCTCTACCTTGCAAAATAATGCAGTTCCTTAAGAAGAGTGTGACGTGGTTGTTGGATGAAGATTGGCCTGATGCCAGAATGTGTAAATGTAGCTCAACAAACCTCTCCTGAGTGGGTAGTCTAAGCTGCCCAAGGATTAGGGTGCAATTCTCGCTCGAGAACACCCTTGTGCTAAAAAACACAACAGACTCCACTAAACATCATTAGCATGCAAGAAGTCATTAAAGACCAAAACATAAACAATAATCACAATACCTTCCATGGCTTCCTTCCCCTCATATGCATTTTGAGCCTTCTCACCTTGGGCCCCACTCATTAAAGCCATTACTCTCATGGAGACTTCCTCCCATTAACATTGCATTGTCCCTCATTAACGGTCCACTCCCTCCATACTAGCATTGTTGATTTGGTCAAAGTTGACCCTATCCACATTCTTCAACCTCTATTCACACATGAGGGTGCTTTATCTAGCTACTAAGATGATCCTCATTCACATTAGGAGTGATTTTATTCCTACTAAGGAGATTTATGGGTCTCATTGCCCTCTTATTCATCTATCTAAGTGGAAAAGGAAAAATTTAATAATCCAACTAGCTGGAAGATAATTTGGAATATTACATCATTTAAACTGAACTGGTCTAGGCTACGAATTTGAGTCCAATGAAACATCTCAATTAAAAGGAAAGAAGAAAATCACCTTTGTTTATGAAGTTAAGGTAGGGTTTCTACAACAACAAAAGGAAGATATTCAAACAAAAGATAAGATCCATAAAAATAAACAACAACAAAATAATAATGTTGGTTATGAAAATCAACCTTCTTATAATTTAGTCCAGCGAAGAAGGTAGCCTTCGAGGAACAATAACAAATTCCTTGGGTACTATTTCACATGCATAAATTATGGCCACATAGTAGCAAATTGAGAAGTTAATCTCTCTTATAGACAACTCAAGTCTAGCAGAAGAATTCAACAAAGAAAAGGAATACCTAGGTATAATAACTCTTTTTCTCTTCTAAACTATCTGGTACAATATTTTTAAGTGTCCAAATTTGTGACATATAGCATTCAATTTCAGATTTAAGGAAAAAGAGATTGGACATGTTATTGACAAAACTGAAAAGAAGCCCAAAGTCTAGAAAGAAAAATAAAACTTAGATCAATGTGATAATATTGCTTTCTTTACACAGAATGGTGGGAGCAATTGTTATGTGGAAAATGGATGTTCTAGGCACATGAAAAGATACATAAATTTTTTTTTGACATGGAAACGTGCTGACAGAGGTAATGTTACTTTTGGAAACAATTATCTTGGAAAAATAATTACAAAAGGAATGGTTAGTCTTTGAATTGGAGAAGGGAAAGCCAAAACTGTTTTTATATGTCAATGGGTTGAAGCATAACATGCTTAGTGTCTCTCAAGTGTGTGACTAAGGCTATGATGTGATATTTATATCCAAAAACTATCAAATCAAGTCTATATTGTTTTTGAGGCTATGATAATGGAAAATAATGCCTATTTTGTCAAAGAAAAGACAAAAAGGTGTTGCTTCAAAAAGATAAATGAGATTTGAACATGGAAAAAAGGCTTGGACATCTTAACTTTGAACAGATTCTTAAGTTGAGAAATAAAAACATTTTTAAGAACTTTCCAAGGCTTTCAACACCATATAATACAATTTATAAATATTTCCAACTAGAAAAGAAAACTCGCGTTCCATTCAATGCAAAGGAGAACTAAACATCAAAACCATTATAGCTCATACACATGAATTTGTGTGGACCATCTAGAATGTAGTCACCCATAGGTAAATTATATTTATGCTAATAGTTGATGATTTCAGTAGGGTGATGTGGGTTTCCTTCATCAGAGAGAAATCTGAAGCCTTTGAGAAATTTAAAGAGTTCAAAACCATGGATGAGAATGAAACTGATTGCAAAATAAAACCCATAAAGTCATATAATGGAGATGAGTTCACTTCAAAAGAATTTATTGAATTATATAAAAAGAATGGCATCAAAAGGAAATTTACAATAATAGAGAATTTCAAGCAAAATGGTGTAGCAGAAAGAGAAAGCATATCAGTGCGGTAGTTAGGTAGAGCCAGGATGATGCAACATAATATTCAGTGGAGGTTTTTGGAAGAATTTATTCATAGAAAAGTAGTTATCCTCAACAAAGCTCATTTTAGACTGAATAATGACAAAACTCCCTATGAGATGTGGCGCGACATACTTTTAATATTCAAACACTACATAGTTTTTGGTAGTAGATGCATTAGAGGAAATTTCAACCTAAAAGTGGCCTCCTAAGGAAAAATAATAAAATAATAGTTAAAATAATAAAATAAAAGTTATGAATTCTTGAGGGAAAAGAAGTAAACTACTTTCTTTAATTGTATTTTTGGCTTTTCTCCTTATAGGTTTACTCAAATTTCAAGTGTAGACACTTTTTGGATGTGGACTTAAATTCCACATTGAGTACCCATTATGCATACTTTTGAGAAGACCCACATTCATAAAAGGCATGTTTGAATACAATTTTCTAATTTATCTTCATTTTTTATCAATGCGGTTCTTCTCAAAAGTATGCATAATGTGTAATCGTTGGATGTGGAATTTATTTCTACATCCAACAAGTATCTACACTTGAAATTTGAGTAAACCTATAAGGAGATAAACCAAAAATTCAATTTAAAAAAATATTTTTTCTTCTTTTGCCTCCAAAATATTTACATGTACCTCATTTTAAATTTAAGGGATTTTGATTGGTTTACATATTATGACTTGGAAATTGCGTGAAAATTTCATCGATACTTTTAGTCTAAAATTTCCTGTAATGCCACAACTAGAAAATTTTTGGGAAACTTGGGAAGTTCGATGCGGGAGAAGATGAAGGAATTTTTCTTGGATACTCACACAATAGCAAAGGATACCAATGCTACAATAAAGTGACCAAGAGGATAATTTACTGCACTAATGTAAAGGTGTATGAGTACATTTATCAAGAAGAGAAACAACTTGCAAAATAACACTAATGAAATAGTAAGCATTAGTGAGGAGCATGATGAGGCACCTACAGAAGAGAGAAATGAAGATCTCTTTAGTCCTCAAGCCAAATATTCCCCAAGGTATGTAAAAAACACCACCCAATTGATCATATTGTTGGAGAATTAAATAATGGTGTGTAGACAGTAAGGAATTTAGTCAATTGCCCTACACAAGCACATGTTTCTCTATTATCCATGGAAGAACAAAAATATGTTCTTCACGCCAATCAGGATCAAAATTTCTTAAAGGAAATGAATGAAAAATTCGATCAAATAGAGAAAAATCAAACTTGGTAGCTTTGTCCAAGGCCTACTAACAATAATGTCATTTCGACAAAGTGGATTTTCAGGAATAAATTGAATGATTACGGAGAAGTGGTAGGAAAATATTCTAGATTGGTATGCAAAGGCTATGCTCAAATAAAGGGACTAGAATTTGATGAAACCTTTTCTCTTGTTGCTATATTGGAAGTAATAAGAATGTTTTCGGTATTTTATTTCTTTAAGAAATTCAAAATCTATCAAATGGATTCCAAAGCCACTTTTCTCAATGGAGATCTACAGAAGGAAGCTTACATAGATCACCTAGAAGGTTTTCAGCTGACATAGAAACAATCTTATGTTCATAGAATTAAAAATGATTTGTATTGTTAGGTCCCTATATTACCTGTGTAGTCCTTTATTGTTGTTAGTGTAGATGCCTTATTGTTATTTTTGTACCCTTATAGTCCCCATATATTTATTATTGTGCCCCATAAAAACCTACTATTGTTATTGTTGTGACCTTACATTATTATTGTTAGGTCGGTTAGGATTATATTGTGACCCATGGACTCCTATATATAGAAAGGAGGCTTTTTAATTCCAATCATACAAGAATTGTTCATTTATGTAAGGTAAATGAGGTTTCCCCCTCGAAGTGGCTCATTTCTAAGGCTTTAATCTCTCTTTTCTTCTACTTTTGGATCTATTTTCATAACATTTGGTATCGAAGCTTTGGATTCTAGGGTTTCGCTGCTTCAAAGAGGTCATCATGGCATTGTCACTATAAAAAAATTTATACGATCGTTTAGAAGATAAAAAAAGCCATTTGCAAAGTACTCCACTTGAACTTTGTGTAAACATTTTAGAGCTTGTTATCCAATATTTTTAGAGATATGATATATGGAAGTTACCATTTTTTCAAGCTCCCAAATTTCATCTCAAAGAGGTGACCTTGGGAAAATCGTGATAACTCTCTCTCTAAGCATCAGATTGGAATTATGTAATAAATGGCTGAAATTAGACAAAGTATAGTTTACTATATATCAATTTCAGAGACGAAGGAGGAAAAAATGACATGTGGCATGCCGTACGAGTTCACTCTACTGAACGAGTCCATAATTAGGTCATTACAGGAGAATAGGCATAGCTTTGCCTTGAATAATACAAATTAGGTCATACCCATGGCATTGGAAAGAAGATTCAGTGGGCTACTAAAGTACCTAACACTAAATAGAGTGGAACTGAAATTCTAGATATACATTAGTTTCAATATCGAGCTCCTGAAAATAAACAAAAAGCTATGTATTTTTTTTTTCGAATTGCATAAATTGTTTGAAAAATCAGTTTGAATTGATTCCAAGGGTATATTGAAGCATATATATCAGTATTGGGTTCTAAAATGGCCCCTAAAAATAATTCAACGTCCATTAATTCCTCAAAAGGCTCCACTATGACTCATGAAGTGGAAGAAGTGAAACATGATATATCAAAATTACAAGACCAGGTGCACCAAATTTCGCTCTCCCAAAGAGAAAAAAAAAATGAAATGGAAGTTTTGAAGAAAGGCATGGAAGCTCATATGGATGGTTTGAAGACAGACATGGAAGCTAATATGGATGGTTTGAAGAATTTAATGGATGGGATGGAAGCTAAGATAGATGAAATGGAAGATAAGATGGATGACATGGAAGCTAAGATAGATGGGAAAAATGAAAGACAAAATGGAAGACATGAAGAATGATATAAAAGCAGACATGGAAGGTTTGACAATGTTGATACAAGAAATGATTCCAAATGGAGAAAATGTAGTATAGTAAATGCATGACAAGAAAAAATAAATGTTAATTGTGATTTAATAAACTCTAATGTCGTATTGAAGACCCACTGTATTCCAAAGATTGATATGAATAAGTTTTATGGTAAGGATGTCGTAACATGGATACTACAGGGGGTGAAATATTTTGATCTCCACAATGTTCAAAACACACAAAAGGTATGTATTGAAACTTTACATTTAGAAAAAAATACATTTGTATGGTATCAATGGCTTTTCTCTTCTAAAAAAATTGTTACTTGGCCAATTTTTATGGAGGAAATGATAACACATTATGAGGAGACAAAGAGAAACACCTTCTTTAGCCAATTGATAAATATCGAACAAAAAGGTTCAAGGGTGGATCACATTGAGGACTTCCAAAAATTGAATATTAGGGTAAATGATATTCCAGAGGAACATGTGATTAATGTCTTCATAGGGAATTTAAAGGATAACATCCAACATGAGGTTTGTCGTTGGGAACCTGATTCATTGGAGAAGGCATTCAGGTTGGAAAGAAAAATTGAAAGTAAATTTATGGCGACATGGAAACCTACCACTCACATCTATAAAGATGGAAGTGTTGCTACTCCTATAATTCCACAACCTACAAGGTTGACACCACATCAATTGGAAGAAAAAAGAGAAAAAGGGCTTTGCTATAATCGTGATAGAAAATACACTAAATATCATAAGTGTGGTGAGAAGAAATTAATTTACATAGATTGTGAAGAGAAGGAAGAAAATGAACACGAAAATTCAAAATAAGAGGATATACATCAGGAACCAACCCTAGAGAAAGAATAAATGAGTGCGACCATATCCTATAATGCATTGGAAAAAATTACCACTCAAACTATCAAGATAGAAGGGAATACCAGAAGAAAAATGTGATAGTGTTGACTGATTCAAGTAGTACCCATAATTGTAAAGTAGGCAAGGAATTGAATTGCTTCCTATACCCAACACCAGAGTGTCAAGTGATGGTTGCAAATGGAGGGACTATAAATTTCTATGGAAGATGCTGTAATATCAAGAAAACCATGTGGTAATATGTATTGAATAGTCCAATTCTTTCCATTCCAATGGGAGGTGTTGATGTTATGCTAGGAGTATAATGGTTACAATATTTGGGGGCAGTAACTTTTAATTTTCAAGGACCTTTCTTGAATTTTTTTTTGGAATGAAAAGAAGTTGAATTATAGGGTATCGTAGGGAAGCCGAGAAAGATAATAAGCTCTAATTCCATCACAAATCTTTTGAATAAAGAAAAATGAGAAGTAATTGCACAATTATGCTCACTAGAAGTTCCAACATCAAAATCACCTATTTCTCCAGATCTCGAAAAAGCCTTGCATAATCATTCCAAGGTGTCTAAAACTCCAAAAGGACTACCGCCTATTTGTGATCATGATAATACTATTCATTTGATTCCAGGACATGTTCATCCAATCATCAAGTCTTATAGATATCCTTATGTCCAAAAGAGCGAAATTGAACGTATGATTGTAGAATTGTTAGAGGCTTATATAATTGAACCTAGTCAAATTTATTTCTTTGCCCCAGTAGTATTGGTGCACGAGAAGGATGGGTCATGGCGCATGTTTTAGGATTATAGGGGCCTCAATAATCTCACTATATTAAAGATAAATTTCCCATTCCTGTGATTAGTGAATTATTGGATAAATTACATGGAGAAATTTATTTTACCAAGTTGGATCTTCGTTCAGGATATCATCAAATTAGAATGAAGATTGAAGATATTCCAAAAACAAAATTTCAAACTCATGAGGGTCATTATGATTTTTTGGTCATGCCTTTTGGCCTTACCAATGGACCTTATACATTTCAAGGGTTGATGAATTCCATTTTTAAACCCTTCCTTAGAAAATTTGTGTTAGTATTTTTTGATGATATACTAATCTACCACATGTCTTGTAAGGATCATGCTCAACATGTTGAAAGGCTACTCAAAATATTGGAGGAGAAACAATTATATGCAAAAACCTCCAAATTTTTCTTTGGAGTACAAGGAGTGCAATATCTAGGTCGTATTGTATTTCAGGAGGGTGTTAAGGTAGACACTAGCAAAATTATATCCATTAAGGAATGGAAAGTCCCCACAACCATAAATAAGCTATGAGTATTTCTTGGATTAATAGGGTATTATCACAAGATTTTTAATAATTACAGGAGAATAGAAGCACCTATAACAACATTATGGAATAAAGATGCATTTTCATGGACTCCTGAAAATACTAAGGCCTTTGAACATCTTAAAGAGGAAATGTGCCTAGCACCGCTCTTAGCTATGACAGTCTTCACAAAAACATTTATTGTGGAATGTGATCCCTCATGAAATTGAATTGCTGTTGTTTTAATGCAAGAAGGAAGACCTGTTGCTTTTTAAAGTTGTCCAATCAAAGGAAAGTATTTACAAAAATCTATTTATGAGAAGGAAATGTTGACAATACTACATAGACTAAAGAAATGGTGACCTTACCTAATGGGAAGACACTTGAAGGTAAAAAAGGATCATGATAGTCTTAAATACTTTTTTTAAAGAAGACTATCTTTAGCAGAGTAGCAAAAGTGGGTTGCAAAGATCTTGGGTTATGACTTTGAAATCATCTACAAAAAATGGAAGTTAAATGTTGTTGCAGATGCACTCTCAAGAAAGGATGAGGAGGTGGAATCATTTATTTGTTCCATTTCTATTATCCAACCAAATTGGATAAACAAAGAAAGGGAGGAATGGAAGAATGATGAAGAATTATGGACACTCATTCAAAAGTTGCAGCAAGATCCCAATACATCTAATACATTTAGTTGGAAAAATGATTCCTTTTGGTACAAATATCAGTTATATCTTTGTAATAATTTCCAACTAAAACAAAATATTCTTTTGGAATTTCATTCCTCTCCCATAGGAGGACACTCAAGATTTCTAAAAACATGCCACAGGGTGAAGAAACAATTTTTTTCGGATGGCCTTAAATCTGATATTGAAAACTTTGTGGCAGAATGTTTGGTTTTTCAGCAAAATAAAGTTGAGACAATTAAGACCATGGGTCTGCTACAACCTTTACCCATTCCAAGTTAGCGTTGGGAGGAGGTTTCAATGGATTTTATCACGGGTTTACCTATTTCTGAAGGAAAGGGTGTCATCATGGTGGTAGTTGATATACATACCAAGTATGCACACTTTTGTGCATTATCTCATCCACTTAAAGCAATTATAGTTGCTACTGCATTTATGGAAACAATTCAAAAGCTACATGGAAACCCAAATATTATTGTAAATGACATATATTCCATTTTCACTAGAAATGTTTGGAATAAATTATTTTCTTGTTTGGGTACTCAACTATCCCATAGCTCATCTTATGATCATCAATGCGATGGGAAAACTGAGATAGTGAACAAATGTTTGGAAGGATATCTCTGTTGTTGTGTATCTGATAAACAAACACAATGGTTCAAGTGTTTACCTCTGGCTGGATGGTTGTATAACACTTCCTTCCATACTGTAGCAAAAATGACCCCATTTATGGTACTTTATGGATATCATCCATCGTCCATCACATCGTATTTAAGAGAAAATTCTAAGGTTCAAGTAGTGGAAGATCACATCGAGCATCAACAACAAGTTCTCCAACTCTTAAAGGATAACCTAATTTTTGCACAAAATTGAATGAAACGATAGGAAAATCAACATCGCAGCAGGAGAAGTTTTTATGTAGGAGACTGGGTATTTTTACAACTACAAGCATTCGAACAAATGTCCCTCAAGAAAGCTAAGAAGGATAATAAATTATCGCCAAAGTACTATGGTCCTTACAAGGTTTTGAAAAATATTTGTATTATGGCATACAAATTGGAGTTTCCTGCTTCTTCTTGAGTGCACCCAACTTTCGATGTTTCATGCTTAAGGAAGGTTATAGGTGAAAAAATTCCAGTTAAAACAATATTTCCAAAACATGATGTAGAAGGAAAAATCATATTGGAACCTGAAGCAACCACATAAACAAGAACTCGACAACTACAAAATCGATCAATTTAAGAGCATCTCATCAAGTGGAAGAACTTAATCACTAAAGATTCCACATGGGAGGATGAGAATTTTATATAGAAGCATCCAGAGCTACTCAAGTGTTGAGGACAACTCCTTTTTGAAGGAGAGGGGCATGTTAGGTCCCTATATTACTAGTGTAGTCCATTATTGTTGTTAGTGTATCCCCCTTATTATTTTTGTTTTACTGATGTAGTCCCCATATTGTTATTAGTGTGCCCTGTAAAACCCCACTATTGTTATTGTTGTGATGTTACATTATTATTGTTAGGTCGGCTAGGACTATATTGTGACCCCATAGACTCGTATATATAGAAAGAAGGTTTTTTCATTTGAATCATCCATGAATTTTTCTTTTTTTAATGTAAAGTAGGTTTCACCTCGAAGAAGTTGGTTTCTAAGGCATTGATCTCTCTTTTCTTCTATTTTTGGAGCTAGTTTCATAACATGTATGGTCTCAAATAAGCCCATAGATATTGCTATTCCAAGCTAGACAACTACCTTCTAAAGTGTGTATTCAAAACTGGTGCAACTAATGGCAACTTATATGTCAAAGAAAAAGACAACAAACTCATTATGGTTGTAATATATGTTGATGATATCACCTTTTCCAGTGAGTCATATTTGTTAACTACTGAACATGTAGTTGATATGAAGGCCAAGTTCGATACTTATACACTTGGAGATATTTCCCGCTTCTTTGGGTTACATATTGCATATACCCCCACATGAATTTTTATCTCTCAAAGAAATTATATCAAAGAAGTGCTAAAGAAATTTGGCGTGTAAGAATACTATTTAGTGAGCACTACAATGGTGATAGGTTGCAAGCTTATTAAGATGGATGAATCTCCAGTAGTGGACGAAAATTTTTAGATCCATCATTGAAAACCTCTTATATTTTATAGCTTAAAGATGAGACATCATGCAGGTCGTTGTTATAATTGGAATATTTCACCCAGCTCCTAGATAAAGCCATATACTTGCAGCCAAGAGAATTCTTAGATATCTCAAAGAAACAAAGGACTATGGATGGTCGTACCCTAGAGGTAAAGATGTTTCGTTTACTGTTTATATCAATGTTGATTTCAAAGGTGATGTATATTATTGAAAAATAACAAATGGTGGTACTTACTTTGTTCGAGAAAGTCTAATTTCATGGTTGAGCTAGAAGTAAACTTCCATTTCCTTATCTAAAACTGAAGCAGAATATATTGCAAAAAATTCTTGTTGTACTCAGATTTTGTGGATGAAGAATATTGTGCAAGATGTAGAAGTGTTCTATAATAGATTATTTTGATTATTTGAGACAACACAAGTGCAATCAGCGTGTCAAATAATCTATTATTTCACTCCAAAACAAGGAATATTCCCATCAAGAATCATTTCTTGAGAGAGAAAGTTGCAACTCAAATTGTGAAGCTAAATTATGTTCCTACAATAGAGTAAGCTGTTGATATTTTCTCTAAGCCACTTCCTAGATAACAATTTCAGTATTTGTGGAAAATATTGGGAGTTATGCCTCTTGCCTCCCTCCACTAGCTCTTCCTTTAAGAGGAAGAAAGGAAGTTGTTGCATTATTCGCATATAAGGTGAAGATGCTAGGTCTATAGGATTAACATGACACATAAAGTTTTATCACTCAAAATTTTTATCTTGGTTGTAGGAGAGAAGTTTATAAGGTAACCTTTAAAATCGAACTTATAGATTGAAGGCTAGTCCCTTCAATCTAGAGAGTGCTCTCACTAACAACCTAATCACTAGATTTAGTAATTAAATATACTTATACACAATGTGTAGATATTTAGTTATGTTGTGGTGATGTAGGGTTTGGTTGGGCATGAGGGAGATAATCCATTGGGAAATGGAGTTAACAAGCTATGACTTATGTCAACTTACAAATATACTGGTTGTTTGATCAAGATTGCAAAAGACAAGGTAGATAGCACATCCTATGCATTGGTCATCATTATAGCTAAAGGAAGAAAATATGAGAACAATCCACTATAGTAGGGCATATGAAATGAATCCTAAAGTAGCTTTAGAAGATAGGAGAGAAAATATTTAAAATATATGAAACATAACATCAAAGTAAGGATGAATTCTGTAACATTTACTATTATTCAAATATTCAGAAGACCATACATTGAAATGATTTTACAAATAAGGAAACATTGAAACATGTAGAAAAAACATACTAAGACATACCATCACATGAATATTTATATCACTGATCAAAATCTACTAATATTTGAAAAATGTAGATTGATAAATATTTCAACACGGAGACAATTGGCCATTTTTTCATAAAAAAACAACCTATTTTCCTCATTTACAGGAAAAATACAATAAAAGATAATATCCAATATGTATGGTAGAAATAACTGCATATTATTTACAATATCTGAAATTTTAATTAACAACAAAAAAATAATTATAATCCTATCGTCTTAGCTATTCATATCTCTATCTTGCACATAACAATGGTCAAGGTACATTGTAGAATTGTTCTGCATATCTCTTGCTATTATTCTGGAACAAGGACGAGTGATAGTTGTATTATAGGATCAAGAACTGCAAACTCCCTTGTAGGCTTGATATTTGGAACCACAACGCGTCTTCCCTATCAGTAGAAAAAATGGTGCATGAACCCATAAACCATGCTAAAACTGTACAACTGCTCTTGTAATTTCTTGCTCTTTTCTAGGTTGTTTTTCCTTATGTTGACTTGTATTCTCTGCACTCCCTTAGAAAAAAAAACATTTGAATTTTACCGTAACATATAAGAAATAACTTATTGTCAAAGAGAAATTAACATGGAGTAGGTCAAAATGTTGAAGTAATATTAGGGCTTGTTCAACAAAATTAGGTTTTGGTATAGTTCTCTCCCTCTTGATGTAAAATAATTGTTTCTCCATAACTTTTGTACCTTCAGCAAGGAGGTATGAGTTATCTTGGATCCTTGTCACTCTTCTGGTAGTTTTCTGTATGATTTTATAAGCCTTTAGGCTTGATGCCCCCTTTCTGTTAGCATCCTATGTTTTCCTCAGTCTCTTTATGCTCTTTGAAGCTTGCACAATCTCTTACTCTACCTCAATAATCACCATGTCCTTTGGCCTAGGTTTCATTTTGGCCTTGAAACTCAGTCTTAGCTTATTTGTAGGGTGAGTAGAAGTTTTTTTGTAGTAAACCCTAGGCTCTGTTTCCATTTCTTCCTCCTTTGTTTCCATTATTTGTTTCCTTTTTTACTTTGTGTTGATCTCCATTTTTCCTCCTCTTCTTCTAACATCATTTTATGTTTTCCTCTTTTTCTCCTTTGGTAAACCCTAGGCTTTGGTTCTTTCACAAGTGTTTGATCATGTTTTTCAGAAAGGATGTTGCTATAATCTCCCTTTATTTCCTAAGCTAGGGTTTGGGTAGAAAATTTAGTTTGGCCTCTCCTTGGCCTTGTAGGTATAGGTTGTATTAGGTTTCTCTATATAAACTACTTCACTTGCTTGTTTAACTCATGAAGATATAATATTTTAATTAGGATGTGATGAGAAATATCATGAGGTTGTAGCTTAGGTCTAGTTATTTTCTTTAGTGCACATATTTAGCAAACTTTGATGAAGAAAATAGGGAAAAAATCATCTTATTAAAATATGCTAAATGACATAAAAAATTCATATGATATAAATAGTATTTATAATATGTGTCGTCACAGGTGAAGAAGAGTTGTACCATTCTGAGGAAATTACACCACTCAGGCTTCAAAATAATTTTGATGACCCCTACATTCCAGTATTAGTTCTAACACTACTCCTTCAAGAAAAAAAACAAGTCCCAATTCTGGAATCTTTCCTTCTTAAACCATATCTATCCTCCTTTGTAAAATCTATTTCCTCTGCAATGGATTCATGTGTGAGTGGTAACACTAGGGTTCTTATTCTTGTTGTTTTTCGATGAAATGAGTAGATGAAATTATATCACCAACTTAGGTTGTGTGAATTGAAGCAATGAAACATTGGTTCCCATCTTTCATTTTTGAACAGAGTCAACATATATGGATACGCTTTACTATAAACACCTTTCCCAACATATAATTACCTTGGTTCAACATTGAAAATTCTTGAGAACCTTCCTGCGCACTATAATCAAAATTGTAGGTTTTCTCTAGATTACCATTTTAGGGTAAACATGGAAAATTAGGGTTTTATTTAAACATGTCTCTTGGGCTTCAAAATGATTCTAAATGTCACATAATGGATGAAAATGGACATGGATTTGTGAAAAAAAATTTGGGCACTTGAAATAATGGAGTTTGTAACTCGGATACCTAAATCTAAATTTTCCAGTGGGTGCTATTAAAATATTTCATAGTGTCACGCTACAAAAATGTTTCATAGCACCAAATGTAGGCTTGTGATAGGTTAATTGTGCTGAAAAAAAATTAGGATGAGCTTAGAGTTGGGTGAAAATTATTTACTAGAATGTGCCTAGGATTATATAATAATTTACACACAAAAATTTATAAGGCCCTTTACATAACCATTAACTTGAAAAATGAAATGATAAATATTTCATTTAGACCTTTATGGAAAGGTGCAAAAGTGATGCTAACAATTGGCTTCAATGGGGATACTATCTCCTCAGGAGATAGTAAGAACATGTTGACCATTTGCCTCATCCATTTGGCTAAAATCTTTGAAACCCTCCTATGAAGAAACTTGAAAACGTTAATCTATTTTATTTTGAAGAATAAACATTATGGAACTATTTAACTGAAAAAATGAAACTAAAAACCACTAATTAGGATTTTATTTCCTTAACCTATGGCTTCAAATCCTTCAAAGTTTATGTCCAATCCTACAAACTAGTCTGAACATGGACATGTACAATGAATTGTGAAGACTGATGTCTCTCATACTAGGAAATGTTTGGGAAGCGTCCATTTACTGGACCACCACTCAAGAATAATTAATTTATATCTTTCAAAATTAAATAGTTCTTACCTCTAAAAGTAGAAATTCTATAAGGCCCTTCCATAAATGATAAAAAATTCCATGTTTCTCTTTTTCCTCAAATTTTGCAACCCACTTCAAGAATAAATCCTGAATCATTAAATCATCCTCCCTGACCTCATTATCATGGATATATTTTATTTATGTCCTAGAACAATTTATATTGTTGGTAATTGTTTGTGCTCAACTCTAGTCTCCTAAATTGAGTTCATTTAATTGTCAACCAGGTTGGTAAATTGTCGAAGTGAGGTGCACTATATGTGCCTAGGTGTTTGTTTCTTACTGCATTGTGTTTAGTGTTTTATGATGTTTTTGGTCTTTTGATGGTTTTATGCTTGGCAAAACTAAATACGTGGTTAGCTACCGGTTAAAAATAAAGTGAAGCCTAATTGCTGATGACAAATGACAAAATGTAAATACTGAGACAACCAAATCTAAACTAAGGACTTAGCAAAACACAAAGCTTGATAATGACTTCAAGAAAATGAATCACAACATGAACTAACTTGTCCAATTCATTCATTAAGGATATTTTGAAGAGCTTGAGAAATGGGCAGCTAAGTGTAAAATTTAACTAAACAATTAAAACAATCCACTCTGGCCAATGATACAACATCTCATCCTATGATTAAAGGTTTGTTGAAATATATTTGGAAAAGAAACATTGGTAACATCATAAGACTTACCTAGAACTAGCTCATAATTCTATTCTCCAGAATTTAGTTTAACACCACTAAACCTCACTCAAAAGTTACATTTTCTTTTAGAATAGTCTTTGAGAAAGGCTTGTTTGTGAAATGGTAAAAAGGTTATGCAAATTACCTGTGCCTTGGACTCACATCATCTTTTTGTTCCGATGATTATGAGTCAATATATGTTTTAGAACAAAAGAAGTTTTGTAAATAATGAAGACCGTGGTATTTAAGTTTCTGACAACTAATGCAATTTAACTGCAATGGATGACAAATCTAAATGGAATGTAAATATAGTGAGTTAAGCTAAATCAACTAGATGCTACTGGCCTACAATAAACAAGCAGGTAAAATAACAAGCCATTATCAAACTTGAAACGAAATAACAGAGCATGAATTGAATGAAATTTAACTGAGTGCCCTAGCTGAGCATTATCATGCAATTAATCTATGGGATTCTACAGCCTATTTTATCCATCATGAATGGTATTTTGGAAGAGCTTGTTAGAACAACTCGGCTGTACAATTCAATGCAAATGCAAACATGAAAACTAAAAAGCAATGCAATGAAACTAAGACATCACAAATATTTCCCTCTACCCATTGTTATGATATTTTGGCGTAGCTTTTTAAGAGTAAGATCAGCTATGCTACTTAGTAAACAAACAACTGAAACCTACAAACATCAATCGTCATGCCTTGTCATCATAATGATTTTTTGGAAGAGTTTACTAGAATAAGTTCAATCGTATGATGAACAAAGAAATTGCAAATAAAACCTATAACGCTATTACCATTTCTCATTCATTATCATGATCTGAAGAGTTTCTAGAACAAGTATAGCTAGACTGATGAAATTAACTATGAACTCAAACTTTAAAACTTGAAAATGAACTAAGATACTTATCTAAATTATTTAAAGTAAAGCCATTCAGAGGCAGGGGCTCCTACCACCGCATCTTAATCTAACTCAAAGATCAAATCAACGCGTTCTCAAAGCAATGTCAGTTTCTTCATTTAAAGGAAAATAACTTAAAACAGTATTCTCGGTCTTTAGAAATATAAAATAATCCACTAAATCTAATCCAAATCTAGTTAGTCTCTCGGCTTCGAAAGTACATTTATAACAAATCTTCATAACAAAAATAACTTGCAACAATAATTGGGATCATTGTCTGTATATCAAAATTAAAGCAGAACTATAAAGATGGCAAGAATAAAGGGACAAAGGACATCTAGACTGTCTGTCCTATTAAGAGATCAAGTTTCTTTATAAGGAAGTTCCCTATTATAAAACCACTGTCTGGAATTCCGCTTCATTCTTCATGATGAGTAACAAACGTTGAGGACATGATGTGGAATATACCTATGTGGCTTTTCCTAAGAGGACACCTAGAACATAATGGAATGTGAAGATGCTCTGCACTGGTGGTTAGCTACTCTTAATGTTCTATTCTCGTAGCTAGTTTTAGTTCAAAATACATTACAATGACAAAATCACAAACTTAGCAAGTTAGCCATGATATTCATTCTAAAGAAATTTTAACTAATTTCATTGATCATTTGAGCTCCTGGATATCAATGGAAAAAATAAAATGGGGTGAATTATGATGGAAGAAAGAACAAACTTGGGGCTCAACATACCCCCTCGCCGACTTCTTGCATGTCCTCATGCAACTTATTCCATAAACTCGTAGATTCTGTGCAAGAACATCCAACCCTCTTTCTTCTTCTTTGCCCGGGAAGTTAAAGGTATTCTGGGCTTCCCGATGACTAACTGAATCTTAAATTGATATGCCCGATTAACTTCTTTCTTGTTCCTCTTTTTCAACTTTTCATTAGTGTTTTCCACTTTGACCACTTGTAGAGCATTGTGGTTGAGTTCATACCGGTTTTGAGTTTGATTCTTCATTCCTTCAAAAATAATTATTCTTAGTCTCCGATGTGTCTATTAAGTACTTCCATCTTGTACCCATTCATTCTTAACACATCTATTTCCTGCATGCTGGAGGACTAGGGGTTCTATCTCTACTCAAGCTTTCCTTCCAATGTTTCAACATAGTTATAAATTTCTTGTCATGTGGTCAATTTCTGGGCTTCTTCATCAAAATCTTCTTCAACATCCTTCCTCTGTCAGATGTGTTTCTCATATTCCATGTTTGTCACCCCTTTGGCTGTTTGATTTGTGTTTTCTTTAGTTTCCCCCCGAGTTCATACTTCTTCTCTACTGGGATGGTCCTTCTCTCCTTTTCTCAGGCAAATTTTTTGATTACCCTCTTCCTGTTGTCTCTCTCTTAATCTGGTCAACTTCTTAGAGATTATTTCTTCACTTCTATCTTGAATTGCTTTATCAGCTTTCAATTTTATAGCTCTCCATTTTCTCTCGCTTTCTTTGTAGGCTTTATGTTCAAAGGAAGCTCTTTTAATTCCTCAAAGTGATTTCTTACCAAGAAATTATCCCAAGTATCTTTTGTTTTGGCTAAATGTGCCTAATTAAAATTCCTTAACCAAGCCATGATGGTATAGAGTTGTTTCTAGGAATTGGAATCTCCTTTGAACACTTGAAGCCATCTTTTTTAAACTTTGAAGCACAGCCATAATTAAGCTCTTCTCCTAGAAAATGCATTATCAACCCAATATGGCAAACATAGAAAGTACCATCTACTCTCACAAGTGATAATTTTGTATCATTAAATATGTTTCTCCATTTATTCTTTAATGCAGAGCTTGAATTCTCTTTTAAACACAAATGGACATCCATACTTGTGATTTGAGATTTTGCTTCCATGATTCATTATGAAATTCTCTGCTCTTAAACCATCTTTCTCTCATGTCTAAGAAATCCTCGTTGCTTCGCAATAAAAACCTCGTAGATGCTAATCTAACATCTCCAACTTCAACCTCTGCCTCTTTGAATGACCTTGCAAACGCTTTAGTAACTTCCTGTAGCCATAAATTTCTTAAGGAATTGCAGCCATCCTACTTGTTGCAACATTTCTACTTTGAGGGTATCCCTCCGTATTTTGTGCCCAATCGGTTCAAGCTTACTGAGGCCCATAATTTCTCTTCTTCACCTTCGCATTAGTGCTCTTCTTACTCATGGAGACAATGACTTCAACCTTCAAATTATCATCCCTTTGCTTCACTAGTGACAATAAGGCTTCAATCTTCAAACCGTTATACCTCTACCTCACGGTGACAATGGCTTCAAATTCCAAATCGATACACCTCTACCACTATGATTTGGCAATAATTTTCAAACTCAAGAGTACCGTTTCCTCACGGTGACAATGGCTTCAACTTTCAAACTAATATACCTCTCACACGGTGATAGAGATACCTCTATTTTCCGTAATGAAATGATGAAGGGTTGGCTACTGGATGGAGAAATAAGTAGTGGTTACGGAATGAGTTAATGAAGTGAGGTGAAGAAAAACAAATCAATGAGTAGAAGACTACGAAGATTTTTTTTACAAATTTGTTTCAAATCATCATTAAATGTTTTGGCTTCGGGTGATCGGAGAAAATCAATCACTTTAGCATTTTAATCGCGATGATGATTGGGTATAGAATTTGAAATGAAGGATTTTTATCCAAAGTTTTGCGGAGGGTTTGGTATGATCAATAAAAATAATCAAAACAATCTTGTAATGATTTCCACAAATAAACTATACTAAGTTTATGATGTGCCATTATAATCAAAAATCTTTACCTGCTTTATCTCTTTTGTGGTCCCCTCCTTGTATACCAGTTCTCTGGAGCTATTTCTTAAGAGACTCATAATCCTTTATCTCTTGTTCATGGATATACTGATCATCTTGTTGCACTTCAAATGTCTGCTGATCATGCCTTCTTCAAGATTCAGAGTCAGCTTTAATGACTGTCTGTCATGAAAGTCTCGATCACGAGAGATAATGTCCGTTTAGCTGCTGCACGTGCCTCAGAGAATTTTAATCATGGAATGGAGTGGTTTGGAATATACATGGAATATTATATGGAATGGGTAAAGAGATGATGAAACATGGTATAATGGGATATGTATGAAGTGAATGTCGGGAGTGGGATGGATTACAATTCATGAAATGGAGTGGAAAAGTATACAAATGGCCCGCAATTCATGACATGTGTTATTCAATCATGTAAAGACATCAAACTTTAAATTTTGATATGGAAATGAGGTATTAAGCATGGAATGAGATGAATGAAATATCGAATGAAGTGAAGTAAATGAATGAATGAAATGGAGTATGGATGGAATGAAATGAAATGAGATGGATTATAAGTGTAATGGATCTGAACTTATGATTTTGTAATGCCAGGTAAAACAAATGGAAAATTTATAGTGTCGTAAAGACTTATTTTCACCCTATCTTTTCTCAGATAAACATGCCAATCAAGGATTGGTTTTCATGTTTATACTTTATTTTTTATTATTTATTTATTTATTTATTTTTTTAAATAAATGACTTTGCTAAAATTTATTCTAAGTTGATGAAGAAGAAAGATCTTCTTCATTAACTTCACATCAGCTATTTTCTTTCTTGGAAATTTTTGACAATCTCTTTTCTCTGAGTGGTTTATGATACAATCTCCCAATACCTATGACCATTCTCACAAGAAAAAGTGACCTCTTTCTTCATCTATTGTCCCCATTTATCGTCTCCATTGTCAAAAATTTAACAATTTCATATGGCCCAAGCCAATGTTTGAAATTTATCTTGAAAATCCTTGAATTCTGAATCAAACAAGAGAGCCCAAATAACTTCTTTGAACTTCTTCTCTTTGATGTACTTGTCATGCCATCTAGTCCTTTGTTGTTGACCTAGATTTGTTTTCTGAACCGCATCTTGTCCGATCTCATCCAATTCATTAACTGCTCCAATCTATGCTTTTGTGCCTGCTAAATCAAGTCCTAACTGAACCGCCATTTCAAAGTTTGAATCTGAACTCTATGGGAAAAACCTTTCTTTTCCATAAACAAGTTCATAAGGAGTATGGCCTGTTGTGTTTCTCCATGTAGTTCTATAGGCCCACAAGGCTTCAGGAAGCCTATCTACCCAATCTCTTCTATGTAAATGAACAGTATTTGTTAGGATTCCTTCAATGACCTTATTAGTAGATTCCACTTGACCATTTTCTTGTGGATGATAAGGAGTATATTTTCTATGCCTGATTTTGTACCTCTCCATCATTTGTTCCACTAGCCTTGATGTAAATTGAGCTCCTTGATCTGTAACAATTTCCCTTGGGACACCAAAACGAGTAAAAATATCCTCAAAAAGAAAAATAACTACAGATGCTTCATTAGCAAAAAGTAATGGCTTGGCCTCTACCCATTTGGTAACATAATCAGTGCAAACTAATATATATCTCTTTTGTCTTGATGGAGGACTAATAGGTCCTACAAAATCCAAAACCCATTTTTCAAAAGGTTCAATATGTACCTGAGGTTGTAATGGCATCTCACCTGAAGGAGAAGGTTTCCCTACCCTTTGGCAACTGTCACACCTTTTGACATACTCTTTAGCATCTTTAAACAAGGATGGCCAATAATATCCTAAATGAAGGATCTTATAGGTTGTCCTCTTATCGGCAAAGTGTCCGCCACAAGGTTCATCATGACATGCTTTGAGAATCTCAGGCATCTCATCTTCCCGAACACATCTCCTAATGATAAAATATGGACCTATCCTATACAACTCATTAGCAACCCATGAATATTTTGCACTATCATAAATGAATTTTCTTTTCTCTCTTGCATTCATTATTGAAGGAAATTTTCCTGAAACTAAATAATTAGCAATGTCAGCAAACCAAGGAGTTTGAGTAGAAATTGCAAAAAGATATTCATCAGGAAATTGATCTTCAACTAGAGTGTCATCTTTGATGTTTTGGAGTCTAGATAGGAAATTAGCTACTGTGTTTTGTTTTCCAGGCCTATCTAGAATGGTAATGTTGAATTCTTGTAAAAGCAATAACCATCTTATGACTCTGCCATTAGTAATTGATTTTTTCATTAAGTATCTAATTGCAGAATGATCAGTGTGAAAAAAAGTTTCATAGCCTGTTATATAATGTCTAAATTTGTTTATGGCATGAACAACAGCTAAAAACTCTTTTTCAGTTACAGTATAGTTTAACTCTGCAGGAGTCAAATTTTTACTGGTATAGTAGATGGCATAAGAAATCAGGTCTTTTTGTCCCAATATTGCTCCTAGAGCTGTATCAGAAGCATCTGTTGAGATATGAAAAGGTAACTTCCAGTTAGGTCCCCTTAAAATAGGTTCTTCAGAAAAAAAAATTTCAGGGTCTCAAAGGCTAACTGGCAATCAAAATTCCATTTGAATTTACAGTCTTTGGTAAGCAATTTAAAGAGTGGAGATGCTATCTTGGTGAATTTTTCTATAAACCTTCGATAATATCCTGTAAATCCTAGAAAACTCCTAACATCTTTTTGACAACTTGGAATAGATAAGTTAGAGATGACTTCAACTTTTGACTCATCAACTCTAATCCCATCCCCTGAAATGTGATGCCCTAAAACAATACCTTCAGTAAACATCATGAAGCATTTCTCATGACTAAGTGAAAGATTTGCTTCTTGACATCTCTTTAAAACTTTTTCCAAGTTTGCTAAGGCTTCTTCAAATGTGTTTCCATAAACTGTGAAATCATCCATATATACCTCTACACAATCATGTATTAGATTTGAAAAAATTCCTAATACTGCCCTTTGGAATGTTGCAGGTGCATTGCATAATCCAAATGGCAATACTCGGTAAGCATAGGTACCCCAAGGACAGGTAAATGTGGTTTTGTATTGATCTTCAAGTGCTACTTGGATTTGGTTGTAACCACTAAACCCATCTAAGAATGAGAAGTACTTTTTGCCAGCTAATGTATCTAACACTTGATCTATGAAAGGTAAGGGAAAATGGTATTTAAGAGTAGCTTTGTTTAGTTCTCGGTAGTCAACACATACCCTCCATTTACCATTTTTCTTTGGCACAATTACCAAAGGAGAAACCCACTGACTATCTGAAATGGGATAGATGAAGTTGACATTTAACAATTTTTGCAATTCTTCTTTAACAATCTCCCTAAGATTTGGATTCATCTGTCTTTGAGGTTGTCTGATTGGTTTAAAATTTTCCTCTATATAGATGTGATGAGTGCAAGTCTTGGGGCTTATCCCTTTCATGTCAGTGTACTCCCATGCATATGCAGAAGAATGTCTTTGTAATATCTTGACTAACTCTTCTTGTTGAGATTTTTCTAGGTTCTTGTTTATATTCAAAGTTTTTCCTGGAAATATCTCACTTGTAGAGCTGCCAAATTTATCCATAGAATGAAGAGACATATGTCTTGATGACAAAAACTCAATGTTGGATCCCTCTTGAAATGGTTCATGTTTATATTCTGAAGAGGATTCAAAGTTTTCTAGAGTATTCAGAATTTGATTATCTTCACTAATTTCTGAAATTGTGAAGAGAGGTTGTAAGTCTTCTTCATCCTCTATCCATTGAGTATCATCTAAATCTGTAATTGTCCTAGATGGAGGATACAAAGTGAATTTCTTAGTTGAACTACCATCAGAGATGTACATATCACTGGATCTACAACTAATAAAAGCATCAGCTGTAGCCAACCAAGGTCTTCCTAATATAACAGGATGCCCTCCTAGATTATTCTTAGGAGTTAGGATCATGAAATCCACAGGGTACTCCCAAGAATCTAGGGACACTGGAATGTCTTCTATTACCCCATCGGGTTTGATCACAGATCTATCTGCTAATTGTAATAGTGTGGGTGTAAAGAGAAGATTAGGAAGTTTCAGTTTATCCATGATTTGTCTACTCATGATATTGATTGTTGCTCCTAAATCAATGAGTGTGTTTTGGATTTCAATTCCATTGATGTGAATTTTAACAACTGGATTTCCTGGGTCAAGATACTTTGGAATAGCAATCTTGCCCATCATAATGTCTGCTATTTTTCTTGCCAGTTGAATTTTCTTTGTTTCTCTTATTCTTTTTCTTGTTTTCTTCATGCTCAACTCCTTTATTGTTTTGGCTAAAATTGGAATTTCCTTGATGGATTGTAATAATGGAATTTTAATGCAAACATTTCTCGGCTCATCTAGGAAATCATAATTAGGCACCATAATTTGTTTTTCTACACCTCTATCAATTTGTAATATTTCTGGAAAGGGAGGTATAGAAGTAGATGTGGATGGTTGCTCTAATACAGGAGTTGAAATTATTGGATCTTTTTGCTTTAATTTTTCAGTGTTTGGGTCTTGAAAAGATGTGTCTTCCTCAAGACTTTTATTCACCCGTAGAGATTCTTCCTCAGAGTTATCTTGTTCTTGTATGATCACAGAAGGTTTCCTCTTTTCAAGTATTCTTCCAGACCTAAGTTGAACATTACTAAGGTCTAAAGGAGTAATTAAATAAGTTGGAAACTGTTGGCCTTCTATCATGTATGTGTTCTGAGGATTTTTATTGTTGCGGTTTGGTATGGGTTGAGCAGGCAACTGATTTGATTTTGAGGAAATGGTAATGGAAGTGGTTGATTTTGATGTGGTAGGTTCTGATGATGTTGTTGAGGATTTTGTTGAGGATTTTGAGGAGAAAAATGTGGGTATGGTGGATAGGATGGTGGATACTGATAGTACTGAGAGTATCTTCCATAGGGACTTTGTGCTCCTTGTGCCCAAACTTGAGATTGATTTTGAAATTGAGGCCAAGGTTGCTGCCAAGAATTTGAAGGTGGAGGTTGATTATACATTTGATCATGGAATCCTTGTGTTTGAGGTCCTTGCCAAGGCCTTCTAGAGACAAAATTGAGAGATTCTGTGGAATTTGTAGGAGTTTCCTCTTGAAAGACAACTTTGAGACCAGGAAGGGAAGGACAATTCTTGGTCTCATGTTTTTCAGAACAAATGACATAGGTCTCTACAACTTTTACATCCAAAGGGCATTCTCTCAAGGCATGTTTCTTCCTACATTTGGGACAAAAGATTGCTAAGGCATCAGATTCGGCTTTTTTCTTGTTTTGTAATTTAAGGGTGTCTATTTGTTCACTAAGACTCCCTAAGATGTCAGATTTGAAATCATCAAGCATATGCCCTATTTTTGACCTACTTACTGTCCCAGAAGCAGACTTACTTGCCCTTGCAAGAGCAGGATCTCTTGGACCTTTTACAGTTTTAGATTTCCCTCTTGAAAGGTTGATACATAACTCAGATATTTCAGGTAATGTGAGCTGTGATATATCCCCTTTTCCCATCATATTAAGGATATCCAACCATTCATCCCTAATTGTTTTCAACAAAAGAGATTTTAAGGTGTCTTGATCTAGGTTTTCCATTTTTTCTCTTTTGATGTTGTAATGAAATCTCTCCAACAAATCTTCCAAGTTTTCATCTTCTTTTTGTAACATCTTAAACACTTCTTCCTTATGATTTACCGGCATACAATAATCCAAATACCTCTCTAGAAATGCTTGTTTCATGTCTTCCCATATCCTAATAGAACTTTTGATCAAACTCATAAACCACTTCAATGCTGCTCCTTTCAATGTTGAAGGAAATAATTTAAGTTTTTGAGCATCTTGTAAGTAGTCATAAGTTCTACACAGGATTTCAAATTCAAATAGGAAGGTTTCAGGATCTTCAGTTTTAATTCCATAGAAGTTTGGAAGGATAGAGGGTGAAATGTTTTTCATGGTTGTATTAGTTTCTTCATATATTATAGGAAACCCAAAAGAGCTTCCCATTTCTCTTCTACCTATTCCTCCTTCTGCACCTCTACCTGCTTCTCCTCTGCCTCCTTCTCCTCTACCTCTACCTCTACCTCCAAATAATGTGTGTTCTCCATTAAAGCCTCCTCCTCCCCCTTCTTCTGCCATGGTTGATTCTCCTGTGGAAGTGGAAAAGTTTGTGTCCCTAACAGAAGTCTTTGGATCTTCTTCTAAGGCAGGTTCAGTGGATGAAGTGGAAGGTTTCTCTAATGGAATATATGATCTTAGGTCTTCTAGAAGTCCAGGATCAGTAAAGGATGGAATGTGGGTCTGAGTTGAAGGTGTACTAGCTCTTGGTCTAGGTGAAACAAGTGGTGTTCTAGGAATCAAACTTCTGCTTCTGCTTCTTATGAATCTACCCCTTGAGTCTCTCTCTCTACGCATATCATTATTTTTGGGAGTTAAGAAACAAAGGTTACCTAGTTTTCACTTCCCCTGCAACGGCGCCAAAATTTTTGTGCTCAACATAGTCTCCTAAATTGATTTCATTTAATTGTCAACCAGGGTTGGTAAACTGCTGAAGTGTGGTGCACTGTATGTGCCTAGGTGTTTGTTTCTTACTGCGTTGTGTCTAGTGTTTTATGATGTTTTTGGTCTTTTTATGGTTTTATGTTCACAAAGGAAAGAACTAAATGCTGGTGGAAAGAAGCTACTGGTTAAAAACAGAGTGAAGCCTAGATTTTTGATGACAAATGACAAATGCAAATACTGAAATAGAACCAAACCTAAACTATGACTTAGCAAAATACAAAGCTTGATAATGACTTCAAGAAAATAAATCACAACATGAACTTAACTTGTCCAATTATTTCATTAAAGATATTTTGGAAGAGCTTGAGAAATGGGCAGCTAAGTGTAAAAATTCTCCTAACTAAGCAATTAAACAATCAACTTATAATGATACAACATTTTATCCATGATTAAAGGTTTGTTGAAACATATTTGGAAAAGAACATTTGTAACATCATAAGATCTCTACTCTAAAACTAGCTCCTAATTCTGTTCTGCAATTTAGTTTAACACCACTAAACCTCACTCAAAAGTTATAGATTTCCTTTTAGAATAGTCTTTTGAGGAAAGGCTTGTTTGTGAAATGGTAAAAAGATTGCAAAAGTACTTCAGGCCTTATACTGATACTATCTTCTGTCTAGATGATTATGAGTTTAATATAGGTTTAGAACAAAAGAAGTTTTGTAAATAATGAAGGCCGTGGTATTTAAGTTTAACAACTAATGCAATTTAATATGCAATGGATGGCAACCAAACGTGGGATGTAAATACAGTGAGCTAAGCTAGAACTGAACTAGAGTGCTACTAGTCTATAGTAAACAGTGCTAAACTAACAAGCCATTATCAAACTTGAAATGAAATAACAGAGCATGAATTAAATGCAATTTGCCTCTGGAGTGCCCTAACTAAGTTATCATGTAATTAATCTATGGGATTCTACAGCCTATTTTTTTCATCATGAATGGTATTTTGGAAGAGCTTGTTAGAACAATCCTGGCTGTACAATTCAATGCATTTGAATACAAACATGAAAACTAAAAACAAGTACAATTAAAAACTAAGACATAGCTATTTCCTACTCGCTATTATGATGTTTTGGAAGAGCTTTTTAAGAGTAAGATCAGCTATGATACTTAGTGAAAACAAGCAACTAAATCCTACAGTATCACAGTCATGCCTTAGTCATCATAATGATTTCTTGGAAGAGTTTACTAGAGTAAGTTCAACTGTGATAATGAATGAAAGGAATTGCAAATAAAATCTATAACACTATAGCCATTTCTCATTCATTATAATGATTTTTTGGAAGAGTTTCTTAGAACAAGTATAGCTACAATGACTAATGAAATTAACTATGAACGCAAACTTCAAAGACTTGAAAATGAACTAAGATACTTATCTAAATTGCAAAAGTAAAGCCGCTCAGGAGGCAGGGGCCCTCTACCACCAGAGTAGCACAAAATCTAACTCAAGATCAACTCAACGCGTTCAGAGAAATGTTGTCTTCTTCATTAAAGGAAAATAACTTAAAACAGAGTATTCTCGGTCTTCAGAAATATAGCAGTCAATCCACGAAATCTAATCAAAATCTAGAACTTGTCTCTCGGTTTCCCGAGTACATTTATAACAAATATTCATAACAGAACTTGAGATAATACGGGAATCATTGTCTTTTCATATCAAAATCGTACTAGAACTCTAAATATGGCAGCGTAAAGTGACAAAGGACATCTGGACTTTCCTTGTCCTATTAGGAGTCTGCCTCCTTGTGTGAGTTCCCACGTACAAAACCACGTCCAGAATTCCGTTCATTCTTCATGGTGAGAAACAAACGTTGAGGACATGATGTGGAATATACCCATGTGTGGCTTTTCCTGAGAGGACACCTGGAACATGCTTGAACGTGAAGACAGCTGCAGAATTGGTGGTTAGCTACGGAATGTCTGCATTCTGTAGCTAGTTTCAGTTCAAAATGCATTACAATGACAAAATCACAAAACTTAGCAAGTTAGCCATGATACTCATTCTTAAAGTAATTTTAACTAATTTCATTGATCATTTGAGCCTAGGATAACAATGGAAAAAATAAAATGGGGTGAAGTATGATGGAAGAAAGAACAATCTTGAGGCTCAACATACCCCCACTATTGACTTCTTGCATGTCCTCATGCAACTTATTCCATAAACTCTGAGACTTCTGCAAGAACATCCAACCCTCTTCTTCTTCTTTGCCTGGAAGTTAAAGGTCTTCTAGGCTTCCTGATGACTAACTTGAACCTTAAATTGGTAAGTGCCCTGATTAACTTCTTGTTCCTCTTTTTCAACTTTTCATTAGCCTTTTCCACTTTGTCCATTTGTAGAGACAGGGTTGAGTTCATACTGGTTTTGAGTTTGACTTGTTTCTTCAGAATATCATTCTCAGTTCTGATGTGTCTATTAAGTACTTCTAGCTCGTACCTATCTCTTCTTAACACATATATTTCGGACAGTGGAGGACTAGGGGTTCTATCTCTACTCTCTGAAGCTTTCCTTTCCAATGTTTCAACATAGTTATAAATTTCTTGCTGTGCAGGGTCAATTTCAGGGGCTTCTTCATCAAAATCTTCTTCAACATCCTCTTCAATAGATGTTTCCTCATCTTCTATGTTTATCACCCCGGTTTGTTTGATCTGTGTTTTCCTTAGTTTCCCCCTGAGTCTATGGCTCCTTCTCGGCTGAGATGGTCCCTCTCCTTTTTCTGTGGCAAATTTTCTGATTACCCTCTCTTCCTTAAGCTGTCTCTTAATCTGAGTCAACTTCTCAGAGATTATTTCTTCACTGCTATCTTGAATTTCTTTATCAGTTTCAATTTTAGAGGCTCTCCATTTTCTACTTCTCTTTGTAGGCTGATGTTCAGGTGAAGGCTCTTTTGGTTCCTCAAAGTGATTTCTCACCAAGAAATTATCCCAAGTATCTTTTGTTTTAGCTAAATGGTGTTCAATTAGAATCTTAACCAAGCCATGATGGTATAGAGTTGTTTCTAGGAATTGGACTCTCCTTTGAACACTTGAAGCCATCTTTTTCAAACTTTGAAGCAAGAAATAGGGAAAATTAAGCTCTTCTTCTAGGAAATGCATTATCAACCTAATATGGTAAACATAGAAAGTAACATATCTACCTTCACAAGTGATAAATTTTTGTAGGATAAGTAACATGTTTCTCCATTTATTCTTTAATGCAGAGCTTGGAATTCCCTTTTTAAACACAGTGACATCCATACCTGGTGATTTGAGGATCTGCTTCCATGATTCATTATGAAATTCTCTATTCTTAAACCATCTTTCTCCATGTCTAAGCAATCTTGTTGCTTCTGCAATAAAAACCTCTGTGACAGTGAATTTAATATCTCCAACTTCAACCTCGGCTCCTTTGAATGACCTTGCAAACATTTTAGTAACTTCTTTGTGGAAGCCATTAAATTTCTCAAGGAATTGCAGCCATCCTGCTTGTTGCAACATTTCTCTGCTTTGAGGGTATCCTTCCAGGTATTTTGTGCCTATTGGTTCAGTTCTTACGATGAGGCCCATAATTTCTTCTTCAATCTTCAGATTAGTATTCTTTCTGCTCACGGAGACAATGACTTCAACCTTCAAATTAATACTCCTTTGCTTCACGGTAACAGTGCTTCAATCTTCAAACTGATATACCTCTGCTTCACGGTGACAGTGGCTTCAACTTTCAAACTGATATACTTCTGCTTCTTGGTGACAGTGGCTTCAAATTTCAAACTAATATACCTCTGCTCTCGGTGATAGAGATACCTCTGTTTTACAGAATGAAATGATGAAGGGTTGGCTACGGGATGAGGTAATAGGGAGTGGTTATGGAACGAGTTAATGAAGTGAGGTGAAGAAGACAAATCAATGAGTGAAAAGACTGCAGAGATATTTTACAACGGATTCAAAAATCATCATTAAATGATTTGGCTGGGTGACGTGAGAAAATCAATCACTTCAGCATTTTAACGGCTTAGATGATGATCGGGTATTGAATTTGAAATGAAGGATTTTTATCCAAAGTTTTGCGGAGGGTATATTTGGCATGATCAATAAAAATAATCAAAAAAAAATTTCGAATGATTCATAACTAAAACTATACTAAAGATTTTTTATGATATGCCATTATAATCAGAACTTTTTACCTTTGCTTTTCATCTGCTTTTTGTGGTCTTTGTATTCTTTGTTCTCCTCTGGCAATCATTATTTTGTGAGTCTTCATAATCCTTCTTGATTTTTCTTGTTCATGGATATACAGGATCATCTTGTTGCAATTCAAATGTCTGCTGATCAGTGCCTTCAGGATCTGTAGCTGCGGAATGACTGTCTGGCTGCGGAAAGTCTGATTAGCTATAGAATGTCTGTTTAGCTGCAGAATGTACCTATAGAGAATTTTAATCATGGAATGGAGTGGTTTGGAATATAAATGGAATATTATATGGAATGAGTGAAGATAATTGATGAAACATGGTATAATGGGATATGTATGAAGTGAATGATGGAGTGAGATGGATTACAATTTATGAAATGGAGTGGAAAAGTATAAGAAATGGCCTGCAGTTCATGACATGTGTTATTCATTTGCAGAAAGACATCAAACTTTAAATTTTGATATGGAAATGAGGTGGATGAAGTATGGAATGAAGTGAAGTATGAATGAAATGAATGGAATGGAGTATGGATGGATAAGTAAATGGAATGAAATGAGATGGATCATAAGTGCAATGGATCTGAACTTATGATTTTGTAACAGCTGCTTGCAGAAACAAAATGGAAAAGTTAGAGTGTCAGAAAGACTCTGATTTTCACCCTATCTTTTCTATATAAACATGGAAATCAATGACTGGTTTTCATGTTTATATTTTATTTTATTTTATTTTAATTTTAATTTTAATTTATTTATTTATTTATTTTTTAAAGAAATGCTTCAGAAAATTCAATCAAGTTGATGAAGAAGAAAGATTCTTCTTCATTAACTTCACATCACTGTTTTCCTGGAACTTCTTGACAAATTCTTCTCTTGAGAGTGGTTTGTGATACAGCTTCAATCTATGACCATTCACAAGAAAAGTGACCTCTTCTTCATCTATTGTCCTAATTTTTACTGCTCCATTGTCAAAAATTTTAACAATTTCATATGGCCCAAGCCAATGTGTTTGAAATTTACCTTGAAAATCCTTGAATTTTGAATCAAACAAGAGAGCCCAGTCACCTTCTTTGAACTTCTTCTCTTTGATGTACTCGTCATGCCATCTAGTCCTTTGCTGTTGGACTAGACTTGTTTTCTGAACTGCATCTTGTCTGATCTCATCCAATTCATTAATCTGCTCCAATCTATGCTTTTGTGCCTCCGTTAAATCAAGTCCTAGCTGAATTGCCATTTTGAAAGTTTGAATCTGGAACTCTATGGGAAACAAAACTTGCTTTCCATAAACAAGTTCATAAGGAGTATGGCCTGTTGTGTTTCTCCATGTAGTTCTATAGGCCCACAAGGCTTCAGGAAGCCTATCTACCCAATCTCTTCTATGTAAATGAACAGTCTTTGTTAGGATTCCTTCAATGACCTTATTAGTAGATTCCACTTGACCATTTGCTTGTGGATGATAAGGAGTAGATTTTCTATGCCTGATTTTGTATCTCTCCATCATCTGTTCCACTAGCCTTGATGTAAATTGAGCTCCTTGATCTGTAACAATTTCCCTTGGGACACCAAAGCGAGTAAAAATATCCTCAAAAAGAAAAGTAACTACAGATGCTTCATTAGAAAAAAGTAATGGCTTGGCTTCTACCCATTTGGTAACATAATCAGTGCAAACTAATATATATCTCTTTTGTCTTGATGGAGGACTAATAGGTCCTACAAAATCCAAAGCCCATTTTTCAAAAGGTTCAATATGTACATGAGGTTGTAATGGCATCTCACCTGAAGGAGAAGGTTTCCCTACCCTTTGGCAACTGTCACACCTTTTGACATACTCTTTAGCATCTTTAAACAAGGATGGCCAATAATATCCTAAATTAAGGATCTTATAGGCTGTCCTCTTATCAGCAAAGTGTCTGCCACAAGGTTCATCATGAAATGCTTTGAGAATATCAGGCATCTCATCTTCATGAACACATCTCCTAATGATCAAATCTAGACCTGTCTTGTACAACTCATTAGCAACCCATGAATATTTTTCACTGTCATAAATGATTTTTCTTTTATCTCTTGCATTCATTATTGAAGGAAATTTTCCTGAAACTAAATAATTAGCAATGTCATCAAACCAAGGAGTTTGGGTAGAAATTGCAAAAAGATATTCATCAGGAAATTGATCTTCAACTGGAGTGTCATCTTTGATGTTTTGGAGTCTAGATAGGAAATCAGCTATTGTGTTTTGTTTTCCAGGCCTATCTAGAATGGTAATGTTGAATTCTTGTAAAAGCAATAACCATCTTATGACTCTGCCATTAGTAATTGATTTATTCATTAAGTATCTAATTGCAGAATGATCAGTGTGAACACAAGTTTCATAGCCTGTTATATAGTGTCTGAATTTGTTTATGGCATGAACAACAGCTAAAAACTCTTTTTCAGTTACAGTATAGTTTAACTCTGCAGGAGTCAAATTTTTACTGGTATAGTATATGGCATAAGGAATCAGGTCTTTTTGTCCCAATACTGCTCCTAGAGCTGTATCAGAGGCATCTGTTGAGATATGAAAAGGTAACTTCCAGTTAGGTCCCCTTAAAATAGGTGCTTCAGAAATTTTTGTTTTCAGGGTTTCAAAGGCTAACTGGAAATCAGAATTCCATTTGAATTCACAATATTTGGTAAGTAATTTGAAGAGTGGAGATGCTATCTTGGTGAAGTTTTCTATAAATCTTCGATAATAGCCTGTAAATCCTAGAAAACTCCTAACATATTTTTGACAACTTGGAATAGATAAGTTAGAGATGACTTCAACTTTTGACTCATCAAGTCTAATCCCATCCCCTGAAATGTGATGTCCTAAAACAATTCCTTCAGTAAACATCATAAAACACTTCTCATGACTAAGTGAAAGATTTGCTTCTTTACATCTCTTTAAAACTTTTTCCAAGTTTGTTAAGGCTTCTTCAAATGTATTTCCATAAACTGTGAAATCATCCATATATACCTCTACACAATCATGTATTAGATCTGAAAAGATTCCTAGTACTGCCCTTTGAATTGTTGCGGGTGCATTGCATAATCCAAATGGCAATACTCGGTAAGCATAGGTACCCCAAGGACAGGTAAATGTGGTTTTTTCTTGATCTTCAAGTGCTACTTGGATTTGGTTGTAACCACTAAACCCATCTAGGAATGAGAAGTACTTTTTTCCAGCTAATGTATCTAACACTTGATCTATGAAAGGTAAGGGAAAATGGTCTTTAAGAGTAACTTTGTTTAATTCTCGGTAGTCAATACATACCCTCCATTTACCATTTTTCTTTGGCACAATTACCAAAGGAGAAACCCACTGACTATCTGAAATGGGATAGATGAAGTTGACATTTAACAATTTTTGCAATTCTTCTTTAACAATCTCCTTAAGATTTGGATTCATCCGTCTTTGAGGTTGTCTGATTGGTTTACAATTTTCCTCTATATAGATGTGATGAGTGCAAGTCTTGGGGCTTATCCCTTTCATGTTAGTGTACTCCCATGCATATGCAGAAGAATGTCTCTGTAATATCTTGACTAACTCTTCTTGTTGAGATTTTTCTAGGTTCTTGTTTATATTCAAAGTTTTGCCTGGAAATATCTCACTTGTAGAGCTGCCAAATTTATCCATAGAATGAAGAGACATCTGTCTTGATGATAAAAACTCAATGTTGGATCCCTCTTGAAATGGTTCATGTTTGTATTCTGAAGAGGATTCAAATTTTTCTAGAGTATTCAGAATTTGATTATCTTCACTAATTTCTGAAATTGTGAAGAGAGGTTGTAAATTTTCTTCATCCTCTATCCATTGAATATCATCTAAATCTGTAATTGTCCTAGCTGGAGGATACAAAGTGAATTTATTAGTTGAACTACCATTAGAGATGTACATATCACCGGATCTACAGCTAATAAAAGCATCAGCTGTAGCCAACCAAGGTCTTCCTAATATAACAGGATGTCCTCCTAGATTATTCTTAGGAGTTAGGATCATGAAATCCACAGGGTACTCCCAAGAATCTAGGGACACTGGAATGTCTTCTATTACCCCATCGGGTTTGATCACAGATCTATCTGCTAATTGTAATAGTGTGGGTGTAAAGAGAAGATTAGGAAGTTTCAGTTTATCCATGATTTGTCTACTCATGATATTGATTGCTACTCCTAAATCAATGAGTGTGTTCTGAATTTCAATTCCATTGATGTGAATTTTGACAACTGGATTTCCTGGGTCAAGATACTTTGGAATAGCAATCTTGCCCATCATAATGTCCGCTATTTTTCCTACCAGTTGAATTTTCTTTGTTTCTCTTATTCTTTTTCTTGTTGTCTTCATACTCAACTCCTTTATTGTTTTGGCTAAAATTGGAATTTCCTTGATGGCTTGTAATAATGGAATTTTAATGCAAACATTTCTCAGCTCATCTAGGAAATCATAAGTAGGCACCATAATTTGTTTTTCTACACCTCTATCAATTTGTAATATTTATGGAAAGGGAGGTATAGAAGTAGATGTTGATGGTTGCTCTAATACAGGAGTTGAAATTATTGGATCTTTTTGCTTTAATTTTTCAGTGTTTGGGTCTTGAAAAGATGTATCTTCTTCAAGACTTTTATTCACCCGTAGAGAATCTTCCTCAGAGTTATCTTGTTCTTGTATGATCACAGAAGGTTTCCTCTTTTCAAGTATTCTTCCAGACCTAAGTTGAAAATCACTAGGGTCTAAAGGAGTAATTAAATAAGTTGGAAACTGTTGGCCTTCTATCATATATGTGTTTGAGGATTTTTATTATTGGGGTTTGGTATGGGTTGAGCAGGTAACTAATTTGATTTTTGAGGAAATGGTAATGGAAGTGGTTGATTTTGATGTGGTAGGTTCTGATGATGTTGTTGAGGATTTTGTTGAAAATTTTGTTGAGGATTTTGAGGATAAAAATGTGGGTATGGTGGATAGGATGGTGGATACTGATAGTACTGAGAGTATCTTCCATAGGGATTTTGTGCCCCTTGTGCCCAAACTTGAGATTGATTTTGAAATTGAGGCCAAGGTTGCTGCCAAGAATTCCAAGGTGGAGGTTGGTTATACATTTGATCATGGAATCCTTGTGTTTGAGGTCCTTGCCAAGGCCTTCTAGAGACAAAATTGAGAGATTCTGTGGAATCTGTAGGAGTTTCCTCTTGAAAGACAGCTTTGAGACCAAGAAGAGAAGGACAATTCTTGGTCTCATGTTTTTCAGAACAAATGACACGGGTCTCTACAACTTTTACATCCAAAGGACACTCTCTCAAGGCATGTTTCTTTCTACATTTGGGACAGAAGATTGCTAAGGCATCAGATTCAGCTTTTTGCTTGTTTTGTATCTTAAGGGTGTCTATTTGTTCACTAAGACTCCCTAAGATGTCAGATTTGAAATCATCAAGCATGTGTCCTATTTCTGATCTACTTACTGTCCCAGAAGCAGACTTACTTGCCCTTGCAAGAGCGGGATCTCTTGGACCTTTTACAGTTTTAGATTTCCCTCTTGAAAGGTTGATACATAACTCAGATATTTCAGGTAATGTGAGTTGTGATATATCCCCTTTTCCCATCATGTTAAGGATATCCAACCATTCATCCATAATTGTTTTCAACAAAAGATATTTTAAGGTGTCTTGATCTAAGTTTTCCAGTTTTGCTCTTTTGATGTTGTAATGAAATCTTTCCAACAAATCTTCCAAGTTTTGATCTTCTTTTTGTAACATCTTAAACACTTCTTCCTTATGATTGACCGGCATACAATAATCCAAATACCTCTCTAGAAATGCTTGTTTCATGTCTTCCCATGTCCTAATAGAGCTGTTGATCAAACTCATAAACCACTTCAATGCTGCTCCTTTCAATGTTGAAGGAAATAGTTTAAGTTTTTGAGCATCTTGTAAGTAGTCATAATTTCTACACAGGATTTCAAATTCAAATAGGAAGGTTTCAGGATCTTCAGTTTTAAGTCCATAGAAGTTTGGAAGGACAGAGGGTGAAATGTTTTTCATGGTTGTGTTGGTTTCTTCATCTATTATAGGGAACCCAAAAGAGCTTCCCATTTCTCTTCTACCTCTTCCTCCTTCTGCACCTCTACCTCTACCTCTACCTCCAAATAATGTGTGTTCTCCATTAAAGACTCCTCCTCCCCCTTCTTCTGCCATGGTTGATTCTCCTGTGGAAGTGGAAAAGTTTGTGTCCCTAACAGGAGTCTTTGGATATTCTTCTAAGGCAGGTTCAGTGGATGAAGTGGAAGGTTTCTCTAATGGAATATCTGATCTTAGGTCTTCTAGAAGTCCAGGATCAGTAAAGGATGGAATGTGGGTCTGAGTTGAAGGTGTACTAGCTCTTGGTCTAGGTGAAATAAGTGGTGTTCTAGGAATCAAACTTCTGCTTCTGCTGCTTATGAATCTACCCCTTGAGTCTCTCTCTCTACGCATATAATTGTTTTTGGGAGTTAAGAAACAAAGGTTACCTAGTTTTCACTTCCCCGGCAACGGCGCCAAAATGTTTGGGCTCAACCTAGTCTCCTAAATTGAGTTCATTTAATTGTCAACTAGGGTTGGTAAACTGCTGAAGTGAAGTGCACTGTATGTGCCTAGGTGTTTGTTTCTTAATGCGTTGTGTTTAGTGTTTTATGATGTTTTTGGTCTTTTGATGGTTTTATGTTCACAAGGAAAAGAACTAAATGCTGGTGGAAAGAAGCTATTGGTTAAAAACAAAGCAAAGCCTAAGTTATGAATGATAAATGACAAATGCAAAGACTGAAACAGAACCAAACCTAAACTATGACTTAAGCAGAATACAAAGCTTGATAATGACTTCAAGAAAATAAATCACAACATGAACTTAACTTGTCCAATTCTTTCATTAAAGGTATTTTGGAAGAGCTTGAGAAATGGGCAGCTAAGTATAAAAATTATCCTAACTAAACAATTAAACAATCATCTTATAATGATACAACATCTTATCCATGATTAAAGGTTTGTTGAAGCATATTTGGAAGAGAACATTGGTAACATCATAAGATCTCTACTCTAAAACTAGCTCCTAATTCTATTCTGCAACTTAGTTTAACATCACTAAACCTTACTCAAAAGTTAGAGATTTCCTTTTAGAATAGTTTTGAGGAAAGGCTTGTTTGTGAAATGGTAAAGAGGTTGCAAAAGTACTCCAGGCCTTGGGCTGATACTGTCTTCTGTCCGGATGATTATGAGTTAATATAGGTTTGGAACAAAAGAAGTTTTGTAAATAATGAAGGCCGTGGTGTTTAAGTTTAACAACTAATGTAAATTAATATGCAATGGATGACAACTAAATGTGGAATGTAAATACAGTGGCTAAGCTAGAACTGAACTAGAATGCTACCAGTCTACAATAAACAGTGCTAAACTAACAAGCCATTATCAAACTTAAAACGAAATAACAGAGCATGAATTGAATGCAATTTGACTCCGGAGTGCCCTAACTAAGTTATCATGCAATTAATCTATGGGATTCTACAGCCTATTTTGTCCATCATGAATGGTATTTTGGAAGAGCTTGTTAGAACAATCCTGGCTGTACAATTCAATGCAAATGCAAACATGAAAATTGAAAGCAATTACAATTAAAAACTAAGACATCATAACTATTTCCTACCCATTGTTATGATATTTTGGAAGAGCGTTTTAAGAGTAAGATCAGCTATGCTACTTAGTGTAAACAAACAACTGAAACCTTCAGTATCACAGTCATGCCTTAGTCATCATAATGATTTTTTGGAAGAGTTTACTAGAATAAGTTCAACTGTGATAATGAACAAAATAAATTGCAATTAAAATCTATAACACTACAGCCATTTCTCATTCATTATAATGATCTTTTGGAAGAGTTTCTTAGAACAAGTATAGCTATAGTGACTAATGAAATTAACTATGCACTCAAAATTCAAAAACTTGAAAACAAACTAAGATACTTATCTAGATTACGAAAGTAAATCCGCTCAGGAGGCAGGGGCCCTCTACCACCAGACGGAATCTAACTCAAGATCAACTCAACGCGTTCAAAGCAATTCTGTCTTCTTCATTAAAGGAAAATAACTTAAAAACAGAGTATTCTCGGTCTTCAGAAATATAGCAGTCAATCCACGAAATCTAATCAAAATCTAGAGCTTGTCTCTCGGTTTCCCGAGTACATTTATAACAAATCTTCATAACAGAACTTGCAACAATACGGGGATCATTGTCTTTTCATATCAAAATCGTACTAGGACTCTAAAGATGGCAGCGTAAAGGGACAAAGGACATCTGGACTATCCTTGTCCTATTAGAAGTCTGCCTCCTTGAATGAGTTCCCACGTACAAAACCACGTCCAGAATTCGGTTCATTCTTCATGGTGAGCAACAAACGTTGAGGACATGATGTGGAATATACCCATGTGTGGATTTTCCTGAGAGGACACCTGGAACATGCTTGAACGTGAAGACAGCTGCAGAATTGGCGGTTAGCTACGGAATGTCTGCATTCTGTAGCTAGTTTCAGTTCAAAATGCATTACAATGACAAAATCACAAAACTTAGCAAGTTAGCTATGATACTCATTCTTAAAGTAATTTTAACTAATTTCATTGATCATTTGGGCCTGGGATAACAATGGACAAAGGAAAATGGAGTAAATTAAGATGAAAGAGAGAACAATCTTGGGGCTCAACACTTCTTTTGAGAAAGAAATATAAATTTAGGATGTTGAATTACTTCAAATACCAGAGATAGTAAAAAACATGACCCCAATCGATCATTTCAAAACCATTCTTCAATTATTTCTTTATGGATGCAATATAACTCTCATTGTTCCTTGTCATCAAAAGATCATCTACATACACCACAAGATATACAGCTTTTTTTTCAACTTTCTTAACAAAAAAAGTTGCATCATCAAGATCAAAATGTTTGAAGTCAAGTTTCAGAAGATGCTCAGTTAATTTCTCATACCAAGCTCGTGGTGCTTGCTTGAGGCCATCTGGATTTTATAAGCTTGCAAATTTTGTGTTCTTGACCCTTTACCACAAATCCTTCTGGCTGGGACATATAAACTTTCTCCTTTAGATCTCCATTCAAGAAGGCTATTTTTACATCCATCTGATGGACTTTCCATCCATTATGAGCTGCTAAGGAAAAGAGAGTCCAGATGGTGGTCCATTTTGCTGTGGGAGCAAAAGTTTCTTCATAATTGACTCCTTCTTTTTGTGCAAAACCTTTTGCCACAAGCCTGGCCTTGTGCTTGTCAAGTGAGCCATACGCACATACTTGTTCTTGTGAGCCACCATAGCCAATTGGTTTCGCTCCCAAGGGCGGATCAACGACTTCAAGTGCCATTCTTTATCAAGGCATCACCAATCTCAATCCGCTTCTTTCCATTCATCATGAGAAACAGCATCTTTGAAGGAAGTTGGTTCATGATCTTAATAGACAAACTCAATTCTGATTATAAGCAATATCCATATCAACGGGAGAATCGAATTATCTATCACCTTGATTTATTGAGTGGAACTTCTTGTTCACTGTTTTCCAACCTCCTCCAGGATGAACATTCTCCGGTGTCTTTGTAGTGACCATTGGGAGGACCTTTCCGAGATGGCTTTGAGGTACGGTCATTTGAGCGAGTTGGGATTGGTTAAGTTTAATCTCCCAATTCTGTCAATCACGTCATCCAATGTGTCATCCGTGGTTGTTTCTTCATGTGGGGGAGAGAGTGCTTCAGGATATGATTCCACAGTTTGTTTCAATATCAGAATCCCCCCTTCAAGCTGTGGAGATACGATTGTCAAATTCTTGGAAAGACTTTGCATGTGTGAATCTATCAGGGCAATCAAAGTTGCTTGCTCAACTTAACCTTGTCCTCTTGGAATATTTCCTTATTAGCGACTCTCTGAGCATCTCTCTTGCTATTAGAAACTTCTTATTTTCTTCATCATAGAACGATGTCTTTGGAGGCATAAGTACCCAAGAAGATGGCATTTTTCGACTTCTTTGGTTGTTCTTTGCATTACTTGGGTGTCAGGCCTTAACGGTGGACCCAAAGACCAGAAATACTTTGAAGGAATGTGTCTTACATTTCAAAAGAGTTTTGTTTTTAATTGAACTTGAGAGGACACCTATTCTTTTATACTAAAAGCACATCAGGCGCATTGACCCAAAACATCAATTTTACATTTCTTGAAAAATAACATGGAGCGGACCATATTTAAAATAGTTAATTTCATTCTTTCCTTCACAGTTACATTTGTGGACTATATGGCACGGTTGTTTGATGTTCGATCCCATGTTGACGAAGATAATTTTCAAATTCGTTTGAAGTGTATTCTTTTCCACTATCAGTATGTAGAGAGCCAGTATGAGTTTGTGCATCATTTTCAATCCACGCATGAAAATTATTGAATGTTTGAAAAGCATCAGACTTGTTCTTCAATAAGTAAATCCAACACATTCTAGTGTAGTCATCAATAAATTTCATCATGTATTTATTTCCATTTGCAGAAGCAACAGGCATAGGGCCACATAAATCTGAAAGAACAAGCTCAATTTTTCTATGTGCTCTGGAGTGTGAATCATGAAATGGCTGTTTTCTATGCTTTCCTAGAATACAAGCATCACATTCCTTAGGTTTCCTAGGAATTGTAGGCAATCCATTAACACCATTTTTCTTTAACAAATGAAGGCTTTCATAGTTTAAGTGTCCAAATCTAGCATTCCATAAAAGACTTGATGGGAATGTACCTTCATCATGATGTGAACTGAATGCAAAGTTTTGAGCATGAGCAGATGAACCTTAAACTAAAGTCCCCTTCTATTCCTCCATGACAGAGTGAGTGATCGATGCTTTCGACTCTGCTTGCCATCAAACAAGTGAATAGAGTGTCCTTGCTAGCCGGATGTGGACCAAGGACAACAAGTTTCTCCTCAATTCAGGGAGGTATAGAACCTCATGTAGAAGATGATCTAGAAGACCAGGCAACTTAAGCCTGATTGTGCCAAGCCGTGATGGCTTGAGTTTGGATTTATCTGCGAAGTATACTGCTCCATCAACTTTGTCAATAAATTCCTCAAAAAAATCTTTCTAAATTTCATGTGACATGTTTATCCTAAATCTAGCAACCAATCATTTCTCCAAGAAGTAAATGAAACATCAAACAAGTCTTCAGTTACTCCATTGTTACAATTAGAGATTAGAACATAATGGCGGATTGAGTTCTTTACCTTTTCTGTCTTTGTCGTGGATTTTTGCCTTTTTTGTCTTGATTCCCTTCTGCTCGATTTTCTCCCATAGGTATTCGCATTTGGATGCATCATGTCCATCTCTGTGCAACGTGTGCAATGAGATCGGATTTGTCGGATTATGCTGCCCCCCCCCCTTTCTTGTGAATGTTCTTCTTCCTCTTCCTCTTTTGCCACCTCTTCCTCTGGATGAATTTGGAGCATGAATCTTTTCTCTATGTGCCAAGTATGCAGCCTCTTCGGAAGATGAAGGGACTGTCATCTTCCCAAAAGCTTTCTCTCTTTCTGCAAACTTTTTCTCAAGTGTATCAAAGGTGATATGCTCAAGGTTCCCACTTGCTTGCAAAGACTCAAGATAATGTGAGCAAGTCGGATATAATGCCTTAACATATGCTATGAGAGGTATGTCCATTTTTACACCAGTGCTATCAATATCATGCATGATCGATCTAACTTCTGAAGCTAAGGCAAGGGGATCATCATTCTTTATTTCAAGACTGAACAACTTAATCATCAATTGAACATTTTCTAATTCTGAATGTGAGTCATAGAGTTCTTTTAGCTTGCTCAAGGCATCATAGGAATTTGAGAATGATGAAATGTGGCGACTCACCTCTTCATTTACGGAAGCTGCAATCAAGGCATAGGCCTTGCAGTTCTTGTTTTCCCAAATGGCGAGCTCTTTGTCTGAAGTGGGCTTTGCTGGTGGATTTCCTTCTTGTCCTTCATAGATTCCTCTCCACAACTCATTAAAAATGAGTGTGTGTTTAATCTTCCGAGACCATTCAAGATAATTCTCTTTGCCGGAGAGAACCACCCCAACAATAGAGATGAGAGAATGCATTAGTTTGCTGGAAAAAAATACTTTTGAAGAGGAAACAATTCTGCTAGAAAACTTTCAACTCTGGAAATTTGCTCAATTAAAGGGGACAAAAACTCTTTGCTGGGAAATAGACTGAATTTAAAAGGACACAAACTCTTTGCTGCAAATACTGAATTCTGCACAAAAAAAGATATGTATATATATTTTTTTTTGTTTGGAGAAAAAATTTATATGAAAATATGGTGGAGGGGGAGGTATTGTTGATAAATGGGGCGCTGTTATATATGGGCAGTATTTTATAAAGGAGACAGTATTATGAGTGGTGGAGGGGCAGTATTATAAAGTGGTGGAGGGGTGGTATTATGAAGGGCGGAATGGTATTGAAGGATGGGAGGGGGCGAAATTTAAAAGGTGGATTGGTATTAAAAGATGGGAAGGGCGTATTAAAAAATGGGTAGTATTGAATATTATGAAGGAGGGGCGGTATTAAATGGTTGGGAGGAGGCGGTATTGAAATAGAGGTATTACAAACAGAGAATGGTATTATATATGCAGTGGAGGGCGTATGGTAGCGTGAAGGGGGAGCTGTATTATATATGCCAGTGCAACTATGGGACGGAACGTGTTACATATGGGAGGAGGGGAGTGGTATTTAACAAAACAGATATATACCACGTTGTGTTAATTGGAGAAGACAGCGTGTAGTTTGGAGCGGTGTTTTAATATGACACGGCGGTATTATGAATAGAGGCAGCGTTCTTATGACAGTCGGTGTAATGGGAGAGCCGCCTTGTATGGGGGTGCAACTGTGAAATGGGAGAGCCGACTGCGAAATGGGAGGCAGCGTATTATGTATTCGATATATGATATGACAGTTATATAACATATGACAGTCGGACAGTGTAATGGAGTTAAAACAACGTGGAGGGAAGGGCGCGTAGGATGTAGCAGGGATAGGGTAGATATGGAGATAGGGTATGCGCAGGCAGAGTGTGTGCAGCGTGTTAAAAAATGGAGGGCGGAAATGATATTGACAGCGCTGTGTTGTATTACGAATATGGAAAAGCGCTGTATGAAATGATATCGAATATGACATATGCTCCTATCCTTGCATGTTGTGAGGTGGGAGTTATAAGGGATAGCGCAACCGTGTGTAGGATAGCAGAGCCGAGCGTGAGTTGCAGAGGGTATGAGCGAGGGAAGGGAGCACTGTTTAGGGAGATAGCAGGTAGGGGAAATGGGTGAGGTGATAGGTATGGAGAATGGAGGAGGCCAAAAGGCCAAACGAAAATTTTGGAATGGAATCTTTGCAAGACTGTAGAGGGGGGCTGCAATTTGCAGTGTTTCAGGAACTGCAGGATTGCAGAATCTTCAGGAGCTGCAGGAGCTGCAAATGTCAGAGCTATGCAAAGATAAAAAAAAAAAATGCAGAATAACAGTATAGAAATAAGTAGGAGCAGCAAAAACTATTATTAAAAACTGACTGAGCAAAGGAGAGGGAGTTACACCACAAGAAAAAATTCCAATAGTGGGACTGGCTCTGATACCATGTCAAACCAGGAGGTAACTCCTCAAATCAGAATGTGTATTAGCTGAAGAATGTACATGCATTTATACATGGAGGTGAGGCTATTGGGATTCATCTCCCAATGAATCTTGGCCTTCCTTATTTCCTAATATTATTTATTATACAAAATTACATATCCACACCCATCCCATAGGATTAGGTGTCAACAGAACCCTTGGCATCTCCTTATTGCTATGTTGCAACTATGATGTGTAGATTATTTGGAACCGTCAACTCAGAAAAATTTTCTATTGAGATGGTACCTTTAATTGAAGCCGTTGTTAACTCCTACATCATGGATTGGGCAACCACTTTATCTGATAAAATGGCAAGAAAAATCCTCGATTATAGGAAAAATTGGTTTGTAACTACCCGGATAATACCCCCATTTTACATGAGTGCTTATATCATTGACACCATATGTTTCAACTTTAAATTCCCTATCTTAGGCTAGAAGTGGACTCCTCAAAGCCCGATTCCTATCCACATTTATCACAAATATCTGTGGAAGGCCTATTACAAAGACCATATATACAAAATTTGTCATGGATTTATCTTGCCAGTTCATCAATTTATATTCAACAAACCCGCTCCAAGGTTATCCGATGAGGCCAACATTGACCTAACCTCAATCGGAAGCTGGTTTGGAGAAGAAAAATTCACCTATATCTAGATATTCGGAAGTATCATTGATCCTCATGTTCTACCCTTGTACATTCCTGATAAATTGTTAGCCCAAGAAATAGCTTATAAAATAACAGAAAAAGGGATGTCTATAAATCTAAATAATTCTAAGAAGTTGATGTGGCCTACATTTCCCCTCCAATGTGGATCTTTTTCTCTACATGATTTTAAACATGCAGAGAAAGAAGCCCAAAAAACAAAAGACCTCAGATTGGAAACCATCCCCAAAAGACAGTATGATCCAAAGAAAGTTCCCTATAACTTTACATATATGGTACAGGTTGCTAAATTTGAACTTGAAGATGCTGATTTTGATGATATATTTGCCTCGGCCGAAGGATTTTCACAGGTTAAATATTTAACAAATTTAAGATTTGGAGCAAGTGGCATGGAAGAGTTCTTACAGTTCAGAAACAAGAGACTACTAACAATACCTCTTGATTAGTTGAGAACTACTCTACTGCAACAGGAAGAAAATAGTGAAGAGAAGAATACAGGAAGTAAGGTTGACATTCAAACTGAACAGGAAAAAACAGGTAAAAAAGATGGTGATTCCTCTGAAATGGATATACATGATCATTCAAATTTATTGAAGGAATGGGAACAATTTGATCGGAAAATCAAGAGTCAAAATGATTCCCAGAATGCGTCTACAATGCAATCGCCCACAACAAAACAACCTTTAGTCACCAATGTTACAGTCGAAGGAACAGTCAGCAATACTAATAGACAAGATGTTGAGATTATTCCAGAAAATCCTTTTGAAGAAATTATATTAAAAATTTAAGATATACCACCCCTGGATGTCTTTTATAGTCCAAAGCATAGGGATGTAGCTAGAAAACAAAGAAAGAAAATGAAATTTGATTAGGGTCTATTTTCATCTCCCGAAGTCGAATTAATGGATGTTGTCTGGAAGGACTCTGAAGTTAATCCCTCAGAGGATTTAACTAAATTATCTCAATATGTGGGGGCTTATACGACAACGAAAATGGACAAAGCCTCTGAAGTCAGTCAATTGATAAAGGAAAAATATCAAAAGATAGCACTGCTGGAAGAAAAGGCAACAACAGATCAACAAAAAATAACATAGCTAGAACAACAGCTAATTGAAGAAAGTAAAAAGATTGAGCAGCTTAAAGAGAAACTGAATGTTGAGAAACAAAATCTTGACCATCAAGCTATACATAAAGAACAACAACTATCACAATAACTAAACAAATTACAGGTAATGCTTCAAGAGGAGTGTTAGCAACCTATAATATAGGGGTCATAATTTTGACTTGACAGTTGATAATCTTGTAAATCTGTACATACTTTGCCTTCTGCAAGTTGTATTCACATATTTTGTAAAAAATAAAATAAAAAAGAGGGTAAAAAGTCCTAAAAGAATAATCCAAGGACTTAGAAAAAATAAAAGACCCCAAAAGAAAAATAAATAAAAATGAAAGTGTGCAAGCATAAATGCCACTACTTTTTACTTTTTGACTGTGGCAGAGTGTCAATAAATGCCATAGTCCATGATGAGTTAAACAGTTTAATCTTAACTTGTCATTTTTCAATTTCACTTGTTATAGATAGAGAATAATGAGTTGTCATACTGTTTAATAATGACAATTCAATAGTTAGGTAGAGAAATAAAATCAATCCAACAGTTTAATCTAGATTCATGGATGAAATAAGTGTAGAATTAGATAGTTTTACTTGCTTTCATAAAAAATAAATGCTGTGAAGGTTGCTAGCTTAAATGCACCTTACTACAAAGGAAGAAAAAATGTTAGCATGGTAAGCTGGGTAGGTAGAAGAAGGTGAAAAGTCTCAATGTAAATATCATTCATCATGGGCTGCCAAATAACTAACGTCCCCTTCCCATAGTCATGAAACATTCTAAACTATCAGTCAGAAAGGCTCAAGGCATTTCCGTGAATTTTGTTGGGACCGGACCCAAGGCTCTATGACTGATCAGTTAAAAGTTTAAAATGTCTATATTAATCCCTTAATCACATCATTATTCCATTCATGCATTCATTCCCTTGAATAATCCTAAGTAAAACTCCAATTTTACTTAAAGGCATTATAATTCCCATTTGATTAACTTCCTTCATCATTTGAAAGCATTAAACCCTTAAAATTACATTATATCTTAAGTTAAAGTGATAAGATCAATGCAAATTATCTTTTGAAATTCACTTTACTTGTTATGTTTATGTGTTTTGAGTATACCTTGTCCTATTTTCATATTAACCTTAACTTATGTATTAACTCCCTATAGAAATGACTTTTTCCTATAGTATATAACTCCTTTTTATATAATAAACCCAAAAACCCACTTATTATAATTTTAGCCGAAGTTTATAATTCCCACATGTTTAATAAAAACCCACATTATAACCCCCTTTAGCTAAAATATATCTTTATATAGTGTCCTGCCCCTATGGTAATTAAATCACCTTGGTTTAATTAACGATATAATAAAAATATATGAAAAAACCTTTAAAACATGCTTTATATATGTTTTAAGCAAAAATATCGAAGTTTCATTTAAACTAAACTTCAAAGCAAAAAAAAACCATTCATTTGTTCATTTTCCCTTACCCGACTCATCTAACCCAAGGTTAAACCCTAACCTAACCCTTTTCTCCCCGATACATATCCCATACCCCAATTGCTAACTTGGGTTAAATCCCTTTGATAACCCTCCCGACCATGTTTCCTATATACAAAGTCTATTTGTATATAAAACTTAACCATATCCCTTTCTCCATCGGATTTAATTTCAACCCTTTGATCTCCAAATCCCATTTAAATCCAACGGTTGAAAATCAACGCGAAAGTCTAATACATCTCCATCCCTCCCCCATCGTGTAAAATAACAACCATCCGATCTTCTTTTATTTCCAAGTTCCTATGGCCCAAAATGAACCCGATGACTTACCTTTCCCCGCACCTTTCCTTTTGATCGTGACCGTTCACTTGTTGAAGCCAGATCCGACGGCGCTAGTTCATTTTCGCGCCCATAAAGTAATCGACTGATGTTTTGGAAAATTCGCGCGATATGTGTTGTTTTCTGAAACCACCCTGTGTCGACGTGTCTTGATATGATTGGATTGCATTCAAAAAGTGATTTACTGCTTACCGCTCTGGAGTTGCGCAAATACCACCCAGTGGTATTCTGAAACCACTCCTGCCTAACCTTTATTTAATTTAATTTAAATATAGTTTAAACTATGGTTTAATACATTAAAACCCAATGTTTTCATAACATTTCACCTATTCATGCTTTTAACCTGTGAAACCTCCGCAGAGCCTATTTTCATATAATTTTCACCATTGTGTGCCATTACACCTTTGAAAGCCTATGTAGAGCCATTTTCACCATTTTCAAACCTACCAGCGCCATTTTCAAGCTAGTTTCCTTGCAATTCAACCACGAAGAGCCAAAGTACCCTCTGATATATCAATTCAGTAGAATTGAAGACTACGCACAACCGTGAAACGTCTTCGACCACAATTATACCTTTTAAAGGCATTTTTCGTCAAACTTCACCAGAAAAGCTTAAATTTCCAAAAGAAAAAGCACCAATTTTCAATTATTTCCTGTAATTATTTTAATTACCCACACAGAAATTGCAAAAAACATCCAAAGTACAGGAAAAACTCTGTCAAATTTTCCCCAGAATCCCTCATTTCCGTTTTTGCAAGTTTTATCCATACCCTGGTCTTTTTCGCTGCTGGAATTGATCATAACCTTTATTATGAGCATTAAAACCCCCTTTTCATCTGAAACTTTGCTCAGAACCATATTTTACCAGAGATATTCTCCAAAAATACCTTGTTTCCAATAGAAGAACTTAGGAAACAGTCTAAGCTTGCTCTGTTCAATTAAAAAATGACAAGGAAAAAAGTAACCCCCAAATCAGGAGGTCCAAAGCCTCAAAAGAAAGCCTCTACTAGAACCCCTCAGCCTGAATCTTCTAAACTTGATAAACCCACCCTTGCACTCACTACTGATTCCACAGAAGTTGTCAGACCTGTCCAACCTCCAGTTATTTCACAAGAAAATAGTGCTCTGGTTGACCTTGACTACAAAATATTGGACCCTTCAATAGAATTCAATTTACTTGATGTCTATAACCGGTGTTTTGGTAAATCTGTAGAGAAAGGTGATAAAGATATAACAGTCTGGGATTCCAATCTTCCAAAGTACATAGTCCCTCTTACTCATTTAGCCCCTGATTTTGTCAGATTGTGTCATTCCTATTATCTTCCAGACCAAAGGTGCATTGTCAATAAAGACAGAGAGGTCATATTTTACATCAATGCAGAATCCATAAACTCTATGCTGCAACTAAATCTTGACCCCAATGCTGCTTCATTGTCAATAAAGGATTTAACTCAGCTTTACTTAGACCTTGATTTTTCTTCTAAGTTCAAAGTCTTCCAGAATTTTTGTCCCAAACAAGTTGATATCCCTAAGCTCAATCCTCCATTTGATACTTTTGATTTCCAAATGAAACTAGACAGATTGTCTCCATGCTATCATTCATACTAGGATATAACAGTGATGAATTCACTGATGTTGCTATCCTAGGTTTTCTGTCTACTCTGAGTCCTGGCCAGTCTCCTTCCTTTGTGTACAATTTTGCCAAGTTCATTGCAGAAAACATGCACTATCAATTGTCTAGATTGTCAGAAGAAGGAGTCTTTAGATATACCTCATATATACTTCATCTCTTTTTGTATTATCAAGCAAACAAGTTTCCTATTGAGTTTCAGAAGATAGATCCAGAAGGGAATGTACTTTCAGTTGTGTTTTGGTCATCAATTTTGAGAAAATGGAACAGAGAATACAACTACGCAGACTTTAATGACTTGTTTTTAGTACTTGCTATGAATTTACTGAATAAAGAACAGACCCCTAGAATTAATGAAGAAACAAAGAGGATCCTACAGCTATCTGAGAGCTGTAAAACAGGGGATTGGTACTTATACAAAAGTTACACAGAGATTAGAGTATATGGTTCACTCTTGGCCCCATATAAATTGCCAAGATTTGTGACAACAAGGATATTTGCTTTAGAATATTTGAGGCAGCTGTTAAATGCAGATGAAGTTAATTTCATAGCTTCTAGGAAAAAGACTCAATTCAAACTGAAAAATCAAGTTGGACCATTCATTGTGAACAACAGAGAAGCGGCAAATGAAATTAATGTCAAGTTGAAAGAGTATAAATTCCCATATAGTTTTATGTGGAATTATGATCCTCAGGGTACTTTAAGCATGATAAGATTGAAATGCAAGTTGTCTTCCTTCTTGCATGATCCCAAGCCCCAAATTGAAAAATATGCCAATAAAATTGAATGGGAGCCAAATAATTTATTTGATGATGACTCACAGGGCATGCAGGGAAACAATGGAAAAGAAAAACAGGTTGATCAAACATAGGTGGTTACAGTGAATAAAGAAACTGAAATTCCTCATAAAAGAAGCAGAAAGGAAGATAGTTTCACTGCTGAAACTATTCTAGATAAAAGATTCAGAATCCCCTATAGTAAGAAAATTAAATTGACTGATGAAGAAAGGGATAAAGCTATCAATGTTGAAGATAACAATGGTCATGAAACTGATGATGAAGCAACAAGGATAGTAACTTAAACTTCTAAAGAGCTTCAAAATGTCAAAATTGGAGCACAACAAAAATACACAGTCATGGTGAATAAACAAAAAAAGGTTGACATGCCCTCTTCTTCTAAAGAACCTGACAACACAGAGTCAAATATTCAAATCAGGTTTAGACAAATCAAAGAAAAGAATGAAGAAATAAAAAGTGAAGCATATTCCAAGTTCCTTAAAGAAAAGCCTGGGAATAAAGATAGACTCATTTCAGCTTTTGATTATTCTTAATTCAAACAAATTGGTAATGTCATTTCTCAAGCCCACAGTGGCTGATCCAAAAACAATTGCAGATTATTCAAAGACAGACCTTGAAGTTGATGCAGATGCTATCCATGAATTGGACCAAATAGAATTTCATAGGAGCAATTCAGAAATGCTATATTCTAAAATAGTCAATAAGACTATGAATTCTATCAGGCTTGAGAAAACATTGATAAACCTTCAAACTCAAATGAAATTGGATAAAGCCTCATTATATGCCAATAACTTGAATATCAAAGCATTAGAAGACTTGGTGATTGAATCAGGAGCTGATCCAGCTAACATTGAAGTTGCAAAGGCTTTAATCAAACAGAAAAATGAAGATATAGCTGCCCTCAAAAAACAGCTAAAATTTCCTCAAAGTGAAAATCTTCCGTTGGGGCCCTTGTTTTTGTTTAAGTTTTTGAAATCTTGGCTAAGACATTTTGAATTTTGACCTTTTTGAGTTGCGGCATGAAGACACATGGCAACCGCGACCGCGCCGCAACTACCAGAAGTCGTGGAGCTATCAAGGTGGTGCGGAAGCATGCGATAACTGGAGATAAAATAGGGACAAGTATAGATGAAGAAAACACTCCGCAAAGACAGAAAGTAGAACACGCAGATAACATGAGAGAAGCCGGGAGAAGCTGAAGTAAAGACACGTAAAGTAAGAGGTCGCAAGAGCGGGTGAATAAATAACAGTCACCCGGCTGAAACAAAGAGAATGCTAAAGAGGTTGCAAGGCTCGAGACAGGGAAAGACGCACAGAGCGATTGTGGAAGAATCATGCATGTCCTTCCTATGGTTCCTCATCTTCTCCATTCTGCCTTTCTGTTCCGAAATCCATCTGTATCAGATTTGTAAGCTATCAGTGAGAATGCCATGTAATCATGTGTTTGGCCAAGAGATTAATACAATGGAAGGTTGCTGTCTCAATAAGATGTTTATGTGCTTGCAATGTGTTTATGCTGGTTTAAAATTTTATTTGCAAATGTCTGAATGCTTATTAAGTGATCTTGCGTATATAACTCTGTATATGTAATCGATGCACTATCCTTCATGGGTTGCGGGTTTGTTCCTTGCCATTGATCTCATCCCCTTCTGCATGTGGTTGCGGCACGCCTCGGGTGAGACGCACTGCTCCCCAGAGCAGGGTGAAAATGCCGGCGTGTTCCTAGACTACACCGGACCCCTTTGTTGGCCACAACTCTTGAACCTGGGTCTTGTCCGCGAGACCTGACTTCTCGCCAACAAATGGTTTCGTTGCCGGGACCTGCATGTTCTGAGGGGATCTAGATCATGGTATCGAGGATTTTTGAAGGAGCAATACGGCGATGGTGGGATGATCATCTTGACCAGTTCATTGCTCAGCAAGCAAAGCTGACCAAGAAAAAGGAGGCGGCGATCAAGGAGCTTGTTCTTTTCTCTGACTCAGCCAGTGATACGTACGAAATTTTCTGGGGAAGGTTCCCTACAGACCTTTACAATTGGTTGCGGAGGTTACGCGCGACGGTGCCCCAAGAAAGCTTGCGGAAGATAAACCGCAGGTGGGCGCACGAAGATCTGGTGGCACTGCATCGGGTAGACACTGAACTAACCCGCGCGGTGGATTTCTGGGTAAGGACCACGTTGGAAGGATACACTGTGGAGTTTGCTGCTGAGTGCTATCAATCCTTCTCGAAAGCCGAGGCTGTTTTCCACTCAGGGCTAAGAGGGAAGCTGTTGAAGGAGATTCCGCTGTGGGTCAAAGCTCTGATGGTGGACGAAGGGTTGATTGAATTCCACAAAACGAGTATGGAAGCGTAAACCTCCCGTGCTGGGGGAAGGGTTGAGGGAACCGATGCTATGTAGAATGTGAAAGTGGGGAGTGGGGAATGGATGTTGAGGCTGCATGCAAGTTGCGGGAGCGACGTGCGCATCGGCGGGCACAGATCGCCGATAGGTGGCGAAGAAGGGTAATGCGAGATTTGAAGAGAAGAGAGATCGAGAGGAAAAATCAGAAGGAGGCGCCTCAGAGGACAGGAACTATGGGTTTGGATACCCGGGAAGAAAACGGGACAGCGGTGGAAGTACAGTGGGTGCATGGGAGCCCAGCGACGCGAGAAAGAGAGATTGTGACTAGCGAAGATAACGAAAAGATGCAGCCCGAAGAGAGTTCCGATGATGAATGGCACGGCGTGATGCAGCGGATGTTTCAAGATCAGACGGCACCCACCCCTCCAGGCAGCCCTACTTCTCACCTTCTGCATGGCCAGGATCCCGACCTTCCCCTGGTACTGTATCAACCTTTAAGTAATATTTTTATTCAGTTACAAGCATTGAGTCGGTCATACAATAGTTCATCAGCGTCAGTAACGTCCGGTAATAGCAGCGTTACTAGTAGTGGTATTTTTCCTAGTGGGACCGTTACGCAACCAGGACCTGGAGGATTTATCCTGGTCAATTCTCCGCAAGCACACATGGCTGGATCTTTCACCCGGTATCCAGAGTTCTCTGGCCGGGGAAATGATGATGTAGAGCAACACTGGTACCTGTGCGAAGCCATCTGGAGGGCTCGCCAGACGCCAGATGCAGGGAAGTTAATAGAATTCCAAACCACGCTCAGAGAGAGGGCTCTGCGATGGTTTATCAAGTGGTCCGAGGCTCATCCTAACCCCGTAATCGCGGACGTGAAGCGGGATTTTGTCCGCGAATTCAAGCTTCCCCAGACAGACCAGCAGGGCCTGTCAGAGCTGTGGGAAATTAAGCAGAAGGAAGGTGAGACCGCGTGGGAGTTGATGCGGCGATTCAAGGACGCGATCGGGAAACTTAGCTACCCGATCGATCCAAACCACCAGAGGGACTGGTTCATCAAGGCTCTGCTCCCCTTGACACAAACCCCTTTCACTCAGCAGAAGATTGATAATCTGCAGGACGCTTTGGAGCAGGACATGAAGATTGAAGCCATGGCGGGCTACCCCCAGGAATATCGAGGGGGGGGGTGGCCCCACAAGATCCTTCTTTGATAGGGTTGCAACACCAGATTGCTAGCTTGACTGAAAAGCTCAAGGAGCTTCAGCCAGTGAGACCAGCGTGACCGAATGTTTGGTGTACTCATTGCCTGGTCGAGGGCCACGTCGCAACCGAGTGTCCTCGGTTACGCAGCGCAGGGGCAGGACCCTCGGTCGCAACTATTCAGGGGGATCCACCACTTGGTGGCGGCGCGGCAATAAACCCGCAGGGAGTATACCAGCTGCAACAGACTTACGTGGGGTTCCCACCGCAACCGAGTTCCTCCACCACAGAGTACTACGAGATTTGCCGGACGCTGGGGTATCCTCCTTGGATGTGCCCGATATTACAGAAGTACTCCATGGTCCCGAATAATGTGTACTGCGAATTTTGCATTTCCACGACTCACAACACTGAGTAGTGCAGGGCGCTCGACGCACTTGCGGATCGACTGGATCGTCCCTCCTACAGGGTGAACGAGGCTCCGAGGGGAAGAGGCGGAGGCATGCGGGGAGGCCGCACAGGCGGACGCGGTCCGGTAAAATGTTACAACTGTGACCAGGAGGGTCATGTGGCTCGAGAATGTCCCCTTCCGCGACGACCCTGGTGTTCCCAGTGCCGGGTCAACGCCCACGCTACAGAAGACTGTCCGGAGCTCATCAAGAAGTGGGAAGAACGGGCGAGGCAGAGGGGAGTGAATCTGATAAACTCAGAGCCGCGAGGGACCGCCGTCCCAGACTTAGAGAATGTCGCAATCGTGACGAGGGGCGGAAAGAAGACTGGAGAGGATGCCCACGGGAAGGAGCCAGCACGAGTGGTTCGGCCGGCATCATCGAAGAAGTTGATCAGGCCCGAAGTCCAGAAGAAGTATTTCCAGGAGGCAGTTGAGGCATTCGCCCAGTTGCGGAACGAGGGAGGTTTGGAGGAGCCCGTGTTGCTGGAATCTGGTGCGCAGAACGTCGCAGGTACGGTGGTCGAGGATTGGCTCCGGCTATTCCTCAGGATTGTTGACAGCGCTGCGCTGCGGCAGCAGCTCAAGCATGCTTTGGACGGAGCACTGCAGGGGTACACAGAACTTAGAGATCCGGCGGACGTTGGCCCTCAATACGTGCAGCGTGTCAAGCGAAACAAGCAACGAACAGGCAAAGAATTCCGGCTTAACACGCAGGTCGCGGGGTTCCAAATCAGCGACACCATGTTGGACTTGGGGTCCGACGTCAACATTCTGCCACGAAAGACATGGGAGGCTCTTGGAAGGCCACGGCTAGCCTACTCACCAATCCAACTCAGGATGGCGAACCAGTATTGCATTTTTCCAATCGGCCAGCTCGAGGGTGTCGAGGTCGACGTTGCGGGGGTGAAGACATACACCGATTTTGAGGTTATTGATATCATGGGCGACAAGGATCCCTATCCTGCCTTACTCGGCATTGATTGGGATTTTGAGAATTACGCCATCATCGACCTTAAGAAGGAGCTGATGATCTTTGAGGATGGGGAGGTACGGGTCACCCAGCCTCTCGACCCATATCAGGGCCCACGATATACAGAAACGGTGGACAATCGGGAGGATGCTCAGATGATGGACCATCTTTATCAGATGACTGCAGGAAAGCGGGACGATTATATTAACCCGACCGCGACTGGCTCTGTCAGTTGGCGGAGTGTGCAGAGCTCGGAGCTCGGATCCGAACTCGCTTGGGAAGACTGGCAGCAAGGGGGGTATGAGACCACCACGCGGAGATGTGCCTCCATTGCCCAAGTCCGATGGGTAGGGACTGAGATCCGCGGATATCCCACCTTGTCAAACATGCGGGCAGTCAATACTTTTATTACCAAGGTGGAAGACATGGTCCCAGCTGAAAGCCGGATGCCACTTTTGGATGTGGCCTTGCAGTCAACGTCGGCACGGTGGTGGAAAAATCACCGCAACACTCTGTTGCGATGGGAGTGCGTGGCGGATGCTCTGCGGGCACACTTTAAATAGGACGAAGGACCCTGCAGTACGCTTAAGTATCATGGAACTTCCGACCCGCGACACCATTTGCAGGCCTGCGAGGAATAGTGGCGTAGCACCCGGTACCCTGAGGAGCTGTGGGTCCACAGGTTTATCCACTCCCTGGGTACAATTCCCCAGGCTTGGTACCTGGAGGAAGATTGAAAACGAGGCACTTGCTCTTGGCAGGCCGTCGCGGACAAGTTTGTGCGGTGCTTCTTGTTCGAAGGGGAGACGGTGCAGGAGTCTCAGGCCCTACAGGCAGTCAAGGAGGTTTTGTTTTTCCGCCATCCCGAGCCTGATGGGGGCCCGGTGGTGTCACGATCTGAGGTCAGGCGCGAGTTGGTTTGCCACCGGATTGACGGTGATCCGGATGACGATAGTCTGGAGGACCTCAGGCATCTCTATTTTGACGAAAGGGAAGGCGAGCGGAGCATCAGTGAAGAGCCGACGACTGAAGGAGTCCATTTACAGCCCCTAAAGACAAAGAAGCTGAACATTGGAATAGACGAGAGACCCAAGCTCGCAACGGTGGGAGATTACTGGGATGAGGAGACAACAAAAGAAATTTTCAGCCTCCTCCGGGAATACGAAGATTTGTTCCCATCTTCGGTTGCGGAATTGAAGGGGATCAAGGGGGATCTGGGCAAAATGTGCATCGCGTTGAAACCGGGGGCCCGGCCGGTGAAGCACCGACCCTACCGGTTGAACCCACGTATCAAAGAGAAGGTCAAGATGGAGATTGACAAGATGCTGGCTGCAGGTCTCATCTTTCCAGTAGAAGAAGCAGAGTGGGTGAGTCCCATTGTCATCCAGAACAAGAAGGACAAAGCGAAGATCCGTGTCTGCATAGATTACTAGAGCCTGAACAATGCCTGCATCCACGACCCGTTTCCCACTCCCTTCAGCGATGAAGTCCTAGATCACGTTGCGGGAAACGAAGCTTATTCATTCACTGATGGGTTTTCGGGTTACCATCAGGTGCGCATTGCCGAGGAAGACAAAGCAAAGATGACATTCACCACTGAGTGGGGATCATTCGCATACCACGTTATGCCGTTTGGTCTGAAGAACGCACCGGCTGTGTTTTCCCGGATTGTCATTGCTGCTTTCTGGGAGTACATTCACAAGTTCTTGGAGGTCTACATGGACGACTGGACCGTCTACAACCTGTTGAAGAATCACGCCTCCATGTTGCATGTTATGTTTGACCGGTGTCGTCAGCTGCAGATTTCCTTGAACTTGAAGAAATGTATTTTTGCAGTTCCATTCGGCACACTCTTAGGCCACGTGGTGTGCAAGCAAGGGGTCTGCGTTGATCCTGCCAAGGTCGTGGTCATCTTCCATATGGAGGCCCCCGAGACCGTGAAGCAATTGCGAGCACTGCTTGGGCACACAGGATACTACAGACGGTTTATTCGCAACTATGCAAAAGTTACGGCCCCTTTGGAGAAACTGTTGCGGAAGTCCAAAGTGTTTCAGTGGATGGCGGAGTGCAGGAAGGCACTTGACACATTGAAGGAGAAGTTGGCGACGGCACCCATACTTGTGCATCCTGACTGGGAAAAGCAGTTCCATGTGCATATTGATGCGTCTGGTATTGCACTCGGGGCAGTATTGGCGCAACCCGGGGAGACGACAGTTGACCACCCCGTATACTTCGCCAGCCATCGGTTATTGAATGCGGAGAAGAATTACACCACGACCGAGCAGGAGGCGTTGGCGATGTTGTACTCCCTCCAGAAGTTCCGCCACTATCTTCTGGGCGGCAAATTCACATTCTTCACAGACCATTCTGCATTGAAGTATCTGGTGAATAAGCCTGTGTTGGAAGGAAGAATCTGTCGTTGGCTACTACTTTTCCAGGAATTCACGTTTGAGGTGATTGTCAAGCCTGGCAGGTTGAATGTTGGTCCCGATCATTTATCCAGGTTGGAGACGGGAGAGAATGAAGGCTCGTTGGACGATCAGCTGCCGGATGCCGACCTCTTCCGAGTCGAAGCAGTACCAGATTACCTGGCTGAAATTGCCACTTATCTGACCACGGGATAGTGCCCTCAGGATTACACCCCGCCTCAGAAATTCCACTAGGTTGTCCAGGCGGCCGACTACCAATTGATCGCGGGGCAGCTGTACAAACTGGGCCTTGATGAGGTGTTGCGCAGGTGTGTTCTTGACCACGAACGGGAAGCAGTGATGTGGGAATGTCACAATGGTGTTGCGGGAGGGCATGTGGGTGCGAAACCCACCGCCAGGAAGGTGCTCCAAGCTGGACTGTGGTGGCCGACGGTACATGCTGACTGTAAGGCCTATGTGAAGCATTGCGATGTTTGCCAGTGGACGGGAAGGCCTTCGCACCGGGACGAGCTTCCGCTACACCCAGTGCATGTGTTGCGGCCGTTTGAAAAGTGGGCTATTGATTTCGTAGGTCCCATCGCCCTGGTCGCCAGACACTCCAAAGCCCGGTACATCATTACCGCCATGGATTACCTCACCCGGTGGGCTGAGGCAGCAGCGGTACGCGACTGCTCGGCAAAGACCGCTGCCCGGCTCATTTTTGAACACATCATCAACCGCTTTGGCTGCCCACGGAGCTTGACCAGCGATCAGGGTACGCATTTCATTAATGCCATGATCAAGTCACTACTGGACACCTTTATGATTCAGCATCATAAAAGCAGCCCATACCACCCGCAGGCCAATGGTACTGTGGAAGCATTCAACAAGATTCTCAAAAAGGGCTTGACTAAAATTTGCAATGCTCAGCGCGACGAGTGGGATGAGCGCCTCCCGGTGGCATTGTGGGCCTACCGGACCATGGTGAAACGTTTAACCAACCAGACACCATTCCAGTTGGTGTATGGCCGAGAAGCTGTGATTCCTGTCGAGTTCATGGTACCCAGTCTTTTGATCGCAACGTCTCTTCAATTCTCAGAAGAGGAGTCACTTCGGGAACGCCTCCAGGAGCTGCAGGAGCTGGACGAGGCCTGATGCCTGGCGAAATTCCACCAGAAGGTTCAGAAGGCCAGGCAAAAAGCATGGCACGACCACCACATCAAAACCAAAGCCTTCCAAGTTGGCGGCAAAGTTCTCTTATATGACAGCCGGTTCCAGAAGTTTCCAGGCAAGCTCCAGATGCACTGGTTCGGACCCTACTTTGTCATCGAGATCCGCGACTCAGGAGCCGTTCGGTTGGCACAGCTGGACGGTACAGTTCTCCCTGGGTGGGTGAATGGCGCACGCCTGAAACCCTACCAGGAGTAGGTCCCTTTCACTCTTCATCAATAACTCTCGCAACTGAGAGAACCCGTAGAGTAGCTTAGTCGAATAATTCTCCCGCAACCGGGATGAGCGTAGGGAGTCTTTTCCGTTCATAGGCAGTCTGTCAAATAACTGGTCAGTTGCGGGTACCTCACCGCAACCGATTGTGGTCAGGGCGAACCAGTCCAGCGTGTCACAGCGCCAGCCTAGCGTGTCGTTCGCGTAGGATCCATCCCCGTGCCAGTGTCAGTCCAGGTCATTTCCGTCAGTCCTTTTGTCAGTCCGTAGGATCACTCAGATTTGCGTCATAAATTACCATAAGTAGACAGTAATCGTACCGTAATCATTTTCCATCACCCGCAGTTCCCTCAGCCATCGCGTTCGCCCATCTTCCCATGACGTCGTCAGCAAGTGTCAGATTACATACAGGCATGCGATTGATCGCACGATTATCGTAGGCTCGAAGGATAGCAAGAATTAATTGCCGTTATGGAGTCTCATCAACTCCGCTCGTGCCAGGGAATGCCATAACTTGCATGGAGATCACTCGCTCGAGAATGACGGACCAGGTCAATTGGGAAATTGCAGTGACTCCAGAGCAGTTGCAGCCTGAAAGCACACCGCAACCAGAAGGAAACTCCAAAAGAATCCTCCAAGTTTACCAGCGCCGCGCAAAGATGCCGAGGGCTCTCTTATCCGTCCCTGAACCAGTGTTGGACAGCCGAATCCATCACATAGAGTCGCTAGTTGGCAAGTATGACAATGCCGCATGTATGGACGCCAACCTGTCCGACCCAGCTGAATTCCCCCACCTCCATTGGCAGACCTACATGGAGCATCATTACACGCCAGGCAACAGCTCCAACAGCCGGATGCAACCAGAATTTAGGGGCCTACAACAGTCGTCCTTGATGAATTTGAGGACTCTTCCAGTTTTCGGAACTACGGGACCGGCCCTGCAATGGACCCGGTTCCTCCTCAGTCGGATACAGAACGGGTCCCTGTGGCTCAATGAGGAAATTCCAATTCATGCCGAAGACATTCATCGGCTTACAGGGCTATCTCAGAATGGCGCGGATGTCTCCGCTGCCGGCCAGACATCCTCCAAGCGCGCCCGAAAGTCGGGTGACTCAGACCTGTACACCAAGTATGGCACTCGCCGGGGGGGCAAAGGTGCCAAAATTGATTTGATCAATAAACCAGAAATTCGGTTCGCTTGCTACCTTATCGCTAGCAAGACGATGCGGCACTATACGAAGGGAGAGTGCACCCTGGATACAATCTCCATTGCGGAGCACTGTATCCAGGGCGTCAGGCTAAATTGGTGCTATTTTGTGTTGAAAGAACTCTTCACGACCTGCGAAGAGAACTACAAGCGAACCACCAGTTTCATTTACGGTTACTTGATTTTAGCTTTCGCCATGTGGAAATGGCACCTTCCTCCCGTCCGGATGCCGGTGGAGACTACCGCGAGCCAGCCTCTCGCGATGAAATACACCCCCTGGCAGGTGTCCTCGGAACCCAGCACCAAACAGGTGAATGCGGAAGCGTTTCGGGCGTGGTACGGGTTGATGACAGATGTGGTGAATAACCAGCAACGGGTGCCCAGGCACCTGTTGGATGAGTATAGTGAGCAGGTGTGGTTTGGGGTCAGCCACAGGCACACTTGCCTCCGGCCAACTTGTGTGTCGGACACCACCTTCCACATGGCGCCCCTCAGATTCCAGTTGAATGATGACACTTTCCACTGCGAGGTCTCTGCGTGGCCGGGGGTCACCAAGCACATCCGCGACGGGGTCACCCGATATAACTTTGAGCGGATGCTGCCGGCACAGCGGCCTGCCGCGACCGGCGTAGCGGGGTCCTCACAGGTTGCGGCAAAACCTCCACAGGATGCAGCTGAGACCGCACAGGACCTGCCCGAATCACTGGTCCCCATCGTACAACACCTCAATGCCCAGGTACGATGACTTAACGTGGTAACCCAAGTTGCTTCAAGTGGTGCCCCTTTATTTCCCTCCTTTTCTGAATTTCAGATCGGTCGATCTCGTGCTCCCTCCAATACCGCCCCTCTCATTTCTCCCATCCCCACCAACCTATTCACCTCTACCATACCTATCATCACACCGATGGGCGAACCAGGCCCAGAACTTGATCCATCAGACCCCCCTCCATCCAAGAGGGCCCGCATTGTTGTCACCGATCCAGTGGTGGATCTTACCGATGATGATCCACCATCCACTCCCCTCCCAGGAACGTTGATTCTGGAGGAACCCCTAATCGATCCGTCAGATTTCCTCAACATTCATCTCCCCCATACCTCTCTCACCCCGTCCACCGCTCCCTCCACCGGCTGCCCACCTACCACCTCCTCCAATCCATCCAACTCATCAGCTACTGTATCAGATCCTCTCATCCGGGAACTTTTCGGAGGCGACCACGGGGTGGAATTCACCTCCAATACTGAAGCCGTAGTACCGTCGGTTGACCCCATGGCCACACCCCAGGATCCTCCCTCTACTATATCTACTCGGCTAACAAATGGTGGGGCTGATTCGGCTGACCCTCCCGCGGACCAGACCACGCAGCAAGACCGGCCAGAGTCTGATATGGCCACCTCAATGCAGCAGCAGACGTCGGTCCATCCTCCTGAGACCTCAAACCGATCAGTGGCCAGTGGCCAACCTTCGCAGGAACGGATGCCGGAGCAGGGCGCTCCAAGCACGACCAATGCAGAACCATGGAATACAGCACAGCTGTATTTACTCATTCAACGGGCGGCCCTAAAGGCCGAACAGATTCACTCAGAGCTGGAGCAGCGGTGTACCGAGAAGCATAACCAGATCATGGCGCTTACTGAACAGCGCAATCAGCTGACTAGGGAGAAGACCTACCTACAGGAGCAGGTCACCATTGCTGCTCAGGCGTTCTCCGACTTATGGCCCGCTGCAAGGGCTCATTATGCCCCACTTCCTGCCAATATAGCGGAGGACAGTGTAGCAATCCAGGCTCACCACCTCCGGACTGTTTTCACTGATCTCTGCAGGGAGAACCAGGAACTCCAAGCGGCGTTAGCCGCACGGCCTACCCTTCCGGATCCACAGAATGTTCACTCAGAACAGGTGACTGCCAAGCAGACTCAGGCAGTTAGTATGCAGGCGACTCTCCATTCCACTGCGGGCGAGGCTTATGCCCTTCTGCGAAGTCTGCCGGAGTGCTCACTCGCTCTCACTGTCAAGACGCAGCCTATCTCTGCCCAGCTGCAACAAATTTCCCGTGAAATTCAGGAGACCGCGGACCCAGCACGGTTAGATCAGCTCTACGCCCAGGCGGACGAGCTTGAAATTCAAATGCAACAGACTGAGGCCGACTCGGCAGCGGCCAAACAAGTCATTCGGGAAATCCGTCCGCCCATTCGAGCCCGTGCCGAATCCATACAACAGCTGGATGCCAAGGTCGAGGCCCAGCTTTCCACGCTGTTCAGGGCTGTCCCGACGCCTATAGAGGAGGCCGCCGCCACCAGGATCTATGAAGAAGCCGACTTGCTTATGCAGGAATGGCAGCAAGCGGTGGCGGACTTCACCGAGCTTAAAGATACAGCGCTCCGCAGGGTCCCGGAGTTGGGGCCCTTGTTTGAACAACCACTTGGCGGAGCACAACAGGAAAGGGCATAGGATGAAGGCACATCAGAACAGAGCACGGGAGCCAGCGGGGCAATGGAAGTGGAGACTGTTATTTGTGATTGACTCGGGGACAAGTCAAGGAATTGTGGTCGGGGTCTGTTGGGGCCCTTGTTTTTGATTAGTTTTTGAAATCTTGGCTAAGACATTTTGAAGTTTGACCTTTTTGAGTTGCGGTATGAATACACATGGCAACCGCGACCGCGCCGCAACTACCAGGAGTCGCGAAGTTATCAAGGTGGCGCGGAAGCATGCGATAGCTGGAGATAGAACAGGGACAAGTGCAGATGAAGGAAACACACAGCAGAAGACAGAAAGTGGAACATGCAGACAACAGAAGAGAAGCCGAGAGAAGCCGAAGTAAAGACACAGAGGAACTGATAGTCGCGAGAGAGGGTGAATAAATAACAGTCACCCGGCTGAAAAAGAAGAAGATGCTGAAGAGGTTGCGAGGCTCGAGACAGGGAAAGACGCACAGAGCAGCTACGGAAGAATCATGCATGTCCTTCCTATGGCTCCTTATCTTCTCTATTCTACCTTTCTGTTCCGAAATCCATCTGTATCAGATTTGTAAGCTATCAGTGAGAATGCCATGTAATCATGTGTTTGGCCAAGAGATTAATACAATGGAAGGTTGTTGTCTCAATAAGATGTTTATGTGCTTGCAATGTGTTTATGCTGGTTTAAAATTTTATTTGCAAATGTCTGAATGCTTATTAAGTGATCTTGCGTATACAACTCTGTATATGTAATCGATGCACCGTCCTTCATGGGTTGCGGGTTTGTTCCTTGCCATTGATCTCATCCCCTTTTGCATGTGGTTGCGGCACGCCTCGGGTGAGACGCACTACTCCCCAGAGCAGGGTGAAAATGCTGGCGTGTTCCTAGACTACACCGAACCCCTTTGTTGGCCACAACTCCTGAACCTGGGTCTTGTCCGCGAGACTCCGACGCCAACATCCTCAAACAAAAGAAATCCTTCAGCAGAAGACAAAAAATGATGAACTAAAACAACTTGTTCTAAAAATGACAACCCAGATAAAGGAAATGGAAAGCCAAATAGAAGCTTCCGTGCAAGAAAATGAAAATCTGAAGAAATCTCAACAAGTTTTCATTCCTACAGTGATTCCAACTGTAAGTACAGTTGTTCCATCTACATTGGCAGAACACTTGGCACCACAAGGAGCATTGGCAACTGCAGTGCCAATCACTCATGACACGCCGCTTCTTCATCAACCCTTACGTATAAACACAAGAGGACAAAGCTGTACACCGCAGCCAAGGTATGTCTTTAAAAGCAGGCAGCCACTCGCCTTGAAATGCACCATCAAAAAACTGAAACTTCAAGAGATGCCTTAATTAATCAAAAGTAGAACAGGGGTTTTATAGAGCTGCGCAAAATTAAAAAAATTATTCAACAATAGGTGAATCTTACAGATCAGGTTGTATACATAAAAAATCATTTATGGACAAAAATCATTGAAGGCATTCACTCACAATGGCCTTCTATTCAGATAATTTATGAGCAGAAAGAGTTGCTACAGGCTGCAAATTCAGAAATTGATAAAACCAAGAAAGAAATTGAAAATAAGCCACCACAAGTAGTTCAACTCATATAATGCTTTTTTTAAATAAAGAAGGTTGAAATTTTCCGATGTTAATAATTCACATCCTTCGAAGTTATGTCCCGAATAAGAGAAACATGATGAATAATTTGGAAGACAAGTGTAAAGATATAAACTTGGCCATCACAAGATTTTGGACCAAATGCAAAGTATTATCAGAAGCAGTTTTACCAGACATTCATGCATTAAATGACAAATTAATGCCACAAAAGGATTATGATCATGTTGGGGAGCCATAACACCACCCAAAATTTTGGGTATATTTAAAGAATGATGACCCAAAGTTATCAAACTTATAAAACCTTAGGGAATCATCAACAATGCAAGTAGCTAAAATATGTTGAGGATCTTTGAGGTCCTTGATTACAACATCATGAGGTGAGAATTCTACTATTTTCCCTTCACCTGAATGAGTTGTCTGATAAACAGAGAGAAGGTTGCATGACAAGGTATGAACACATAGTACATCATTAAACTGACCATTATCGAGATGAATGGTTCCATATCCTACAACACTAAGAGATCTATCATCACCAACATAAATATGTTTGGTGTTACAATCATTTAAAGAATAAAACATGGCTTTATTTTTGGTCATGTGGTAAGAAGCTCCAGAATCAATGAGCCAATCATGAGAATGAGAAGAAGAAGATACATTTAATGCATAACCATATCTTTATGCTAGACAACCACAAGCAGAAAGTGTCATTCTTGAAGCTGAAGGTGAAGAGAGATCCAAATTGATGTTGTGCTTCTTCATTGCTGCTTCTAAGGCTTCCATCTTCTTAAAACATTTGGAATCTATATGGCCATCACGATTACAAAAGTTGCAATGTCTATCTATCTTCTTCCCTTTGTTTTTATTTGCCTTATCATCTTGGCGAGTTGCTTTTTCAATTTGCGGCTGAAATTGCTTAGGACCCTTGTTTGGTTTCAGACCATACTTTTTAGGA